>WAAG01056615.1:3418-14877 GCA_013390105.1 Tichodroma muraria | reverse complement strand
GGTGATGGGGGTACAAGTGTAAAACACGCTGTCTTTTTATACATACACACGGGCACAGAGGAGCTGAGGAAAAGGAATACCGTTGTCAGTACGACATAGGCAACAGCAGTGTTCAGTGTCAGCAGTCCAGGGGTCAAATGTTGCTGGATTCGTGACATATCACCCACTTGTGGGTGGCAAGTTTTTATTGCCTTGTGTAAGGTAAGCACTTACTCTGCCACTCTGCCACTGCGAAACAGCCAAAAATACATTTCCAAAAAGGAAATACGTTCCCTTTGAGATTGAATTAATGTTTCCAGGTTTCCAAACCATTAGGAGACTCTCTAGAACAGACAAATATTGTTTGAATGGTGTTTAATAGGAAAGACTCAAATAAAAAAAATAATTGCCTCTGGGAATATGTTGTACATTGAAACTTCAGTTTTATTTACTAACCGTATTTTTTTTGATTAAAAAATAATAATATGACATTAAGACAACAATATGAGTATATAGAACATGTATATTTTGTGTTAAACAATGTCTTCTGGTCCACAGTAGCAAAAAGAATATAAGACAGTTGCAGTGCCACAAATCAAACAGAATAAACAAATCTATACTGCACTTCATCTTACAGGACCTGTATCGCCCACTCTCTTCGGATGATATGGATTCAGTAGGAGACTCAGTGTAAAAGAGAAAATGGAACAATGTTTATGGTTTGTGATTTGATGAAGGTTTAACATTTTTAAAGAAAATAGCTGCTAATTTACAGTAATAGTGAATCACACAAAAGAGTTTTGCATATTTAATATTAACAACATGGGGCCAAATTAATTCTAGTGTGTGGGGGTATTTTTTGGCTTTATCACTGCATTTTAATGCAAGAATTTGTGATGAATGAGCCATTGAATATGTCCGTCAAATCCAGAACAGTATTGTGCATACTTAAAGGCACAAAGATTGGATAAGGTGAATATAACGCACAAATCCATAGTGGGGACATTTATGAATAGCACTATTTTTATCATCTAAGGTACTGATTATATGTTCTGTTTTTACCATATGTATCTTTATTCATTTTGATATGAACAGTTAATGAGTACTTTGCTTTTACCAACGAATCGGTAAAATGCAGAGAAGAAAAAACTTGCCATATTAAACTGCTTGCACCACGCTGTCTGATCCCAACACGCACATTTGAAACACTCTGAGTTTAGTCTTTTTATCCAAATGAAGTGAAAGTGAAGAAATCCTGTGTGGTCACAGGACAAAAGTAATTCTTTCGAAGCAGTGTTCAAATTCTCTTCACTGCGTTGCCATCTGATGGCTGCAAACAGAAGGGTGTTCACAGGCATTATGAATGTTTTACCTGGCAAGAGCTGTTAATGCTGATCATCCATGTGTTGCAAGTAAACAGGGACAGATTTCTGACCGAGGAAAGATGAGGGCCTGCTGGCTAGCAGCGTCATCTGACATACATATGATGACATCTTTTGGAAAATTATATTTTTCCTGAGAAAGTAGTTGGTTATTTTCACTTCTGTTAAGAATGGGAACATCAGTTTTTATTTCCTATAAGAAGACATTTTGTGCATTTTAAAAAGAAAGCCTACAGAAATGGTGATACTGTAAATCATCCTCCTATTGACCTAATTTTTCTGTTTCCACAGTATCTAGAGATGCTCTTTTTGTACAGCATGAATATGCAAAACTCCTTTAGTGTTAAAGTAGGTCGTGCATTATAACCAGTTGCTTAACAAATATCTACTAATTTTCATTTGTTTTCTGCTGCTTTATTGTGAGAATCTTAGTCTACTTTATTTACATAATAGCAATATTTCCACTGTTTGTTGTATTTAAGTCCATAGTGTAGTGATCACACACTTTTGCAGTCTTATACCTTTCCTTTCATTTTCTCAATTACTAATAATTCAAGAATTAGAAATCTGTGTGTTTCTGATTCTCAGCAAAAATCTATAGAGGTTATATTTTTGAGCTATTTAGCGGTGATTTAATATATTTTAAAACCAGGAAAATTTACTTAATTGAAGCAAAAATTTAGCTGCCACATGCCAACTTCTAAACGTAGTGAAATAAATCCTTTAGACTGATTTGTCCATGATAAAACTAAGTAGGTGGAAAATGTTGGCATGTGATGTTATGGCTTTACTGTATCAACGTAATTTTCTTTATAGAGGATATTTGCAAAAATAAAAATAAAAGGGCAGCAGAATACAAAACTTACCTTCTCTGTTTCCAATACCTTGTTCCACTATCACCTGGAGAGAAAGTCATTGATCTAGTAGGTTTGCTGGAGCAGTCAGGTCATTCCCTTTTGAAATGCATGTTTTGCCATTCCTGCCTCAGACTTCAACCTAAAACTGTTCCCAACCATAAGAACAGTCCATCCCTCGCCCTATACCATAATGCACAGGCTGCCCTGTTCTGCTGAAAAAGTTCACAGCTGTAAAGTTATTTGCATTTTCAGCTGTTATGAGGGAATGTCTTTGCAGAATGCATTATTTGATCCTGAAAAATGCATATTATATAAAGGTGCATTGGGATCAGTTTCCAAAAATTCAGGCAACTCAACCTGGTTGAGCAAAATACTGACATTTTGAATTTTTTTTTTCCTGTAAAGAAAATAAATTCCAGGAATTTTATTTTTCCTCCCTTCTCCCATATAGGCTGCCTCTGCTTTAGGCAGTTTATTAAGAATGTTCTGTACAGGGAGCACAGATTGCCAGCAAACCTGAATCCCACAGCTTTGCTTAGCTGTGGAAAAGAAAAATGGACCTTATATCAGTAATTGTTATCATAGTGAGTTCTCCATCAAGACTGTTTTATAAAAGAATATGCTAGTCCATAACATTTAATCATTTCAACATATGACTTGTATTAAGGGGCTATTCAGGGGCAAGACGTATCATTAATATTTCATTTTAGGAATGAAAGTCCGTCAGAGATTGAAAAGGTACACTGTTTATAGACTTTGAGATCCTTTTTTGTATGGAATGTAATTCCCATTATACATGACCAGAAATGAAATGTTTCTTTTGAGCAAGACCAGAAGGTTTCAGTTTATGGGTGAAACTGAAATTGTGTTCCTTGATGCTGTAGTTCTACTTGCAACAGCACAGGTTTTAGTTTGTTCCTAGATTTCATCAACTGCATTAAATAATAGAATAGCTTAAGCAACTTTATAGTGTTGGAACCTCTGATAGTTCTCTATATGCTGCATTATTTGTGCCTACTCCAAGGTGATTATGATGTAGCTAAAGAGTCTTGTCTAGATTGTGAAAGCTTTGCCTCCCTTTGAGCTTTATGAATACTTGTGATTATTTCCCGAATGCTTTCTGCAACTTTGTTTTGTTCTGTTTTTTAAATCTCTTTTCTTCTTTTGTGCAACAAGCAGTTCACATGTGAAGCACAGAACGCCTATGTTTATATTTACACGCACAGGCACACGTACATAGATTAATGGCTTTGGAACCCATGCGCTCTTACGTCACGTTTGTGACTTTAAACAAATAAATGGGGAAAATGTTTTAACAGAAGGATGCTCGTCTGGTGGGATTCGCTACAGCTCTGTTAGAGTTGGTGGAGCTGCACCAACCATTACTTGCTGAGCAGCTACCCCAAGGAATTCTGTACAGAGGTCACATCAACAAACAAGGGCTAGGTTTCAACTGACCAAAAGTTAGTGGCAAACCCCACTGTTGACTCCAAGGTGGGAAGGATAGAACCTTATGCACAAATACAGACACACAGACAAAACATTAATCCTAAACTGAAATTTGAAATTTGAGTATTTGAAATGGTATTCTTTTGACATGTTCAATCTTACGCCTCCACTTGAATGGTACTGTTCTGTAGTATGTTCAGTCATGCAAAATTAGAAGCTCTTTTGTTGAATTAGTAAAATCTTTAACATTTATTATACAATGTGAAAATTGCTTACCAATTTGTAGAATAATTCAGTATTCAAATACAATGCACATTATATTTAGCTATTTTTCTCTTCAATTCATTTTCACAGGGCATATTTGGCTGAAAGATGAATATTCTAGGGTATTAATATTGTGGCTATAAATGTATAGTACAAGAAAGGATATATAATGTACTAGGAGAACAACTGGATTGAGATTGTGTGGAGTAAAAATTGAGATAAATAATAGTGTTTTCTTCTGCAGTTTCATAATACACACTGCAGTGTGAACTTTATATAGTGCATATGTTACAAAAACTGGACTCTGAATGTACAATGAATCAACAGTAATATAGAAAAGAACCTCTGATCAATTCAAGTTTACTGTTTCTGTCAAAAATGTAGAGAAATGAACAGACAGAAATTCTTTATGGTGCTAAATTACCTCATCACTCGATGAATGCATAGATTAATGTGGTCTGTGCTCTTTCTTGTATCCAATTAATGGTGTGCAACCAAATGCAAGATCGTTTTTTATTTAATCTTCACTTTCAGTTCTATCTGCTAGTGACAAGAGCCTGTAACTATGAGTAATGAAAAGTAACTTTATGAAGCCCAGACAGAAATACCTTTATGTGCAGAGCAAAGCCAGCAAGTGGCTGTCACCCTCTTTGGAAATGGGTGTGCTTCCCCCAGGAAAGCCCTTCCATCCAGAAACCAGGGTCTGCTGAGCAGAGCAGGGGCTGCTCTGAGCTGTGCTTGCTGCCACGACAGCTTTGGCCAGCTCAGTTGGCCTGTCCCCCGTGTCCCCGCAGTGAGAGAGGCAGTGGGTCTGTAGGTGAGCACACGCGCTCCTGTGCGGTTCTGTGGCTGTGATTGCGCATGGTGACGCTTCTCCAGTTCGCTCCAGTTAACCCTCAGCAGTGAAGCATGAGGAAAGCTGTACTGTATTCAGCGTGTACTTGTTGTCTGATGTTATATCGGGTAATTAGGTTGTGGTTTGCCCTGCAATACAGTGTTTTGGAATTTGGGCTCTAGTGAAAGAGGAGCTAACAATGTTTGTGCTAAGGCCTCTTCGTTTTCTTAGTTGCACTATGATATTGTAAATATTGGCACATCTACAACATAAGTTTAAGATTTTACAAAGTTATGCATACGATTATTTTTTTTAATGAAAAGTGCTTGGATATTTGCTTTTAAAAGTATACCATTTTTGTATTAATGTGATGCAGGAAACCAAAAAGAAAGCTGTTGATTTATCAACCAGACATGTAAAACTTGCAAAATAAACACCGATAAATGTTTTATTTCTTATAATCAGCTGACAAAAATCACCTTCATTTTTGTGCCATTGTTTCATCATACTGTATTGTACTTGTGTTTCATATATGATCATGTCATCCTGGTTGCAATTTGTTATTTTGCTAGATTTAACATTAATGTAGATTATTGTAAGTGATGTAATAAATATATATTAAAAATACGCACTGTTCAGAGAATTTATTTTGGAAACAAGATTAACAGGCTTTAACAAAATTTTTGCAGTCGGTATTGTTTGTTCATTTTGGATCAACATTGTCCATCTAACCTTAGTGTAAGCATGTGGGATTCATGCATCCTAATGGGTTTCTAAACAGTAGATGCATTCAGTGTCTTTTTTTTAGTAATAAACTCAGGGCTTTAGTGTGTAGATACAAAAAATGCTTCAAGGAGGAATTTGGTTTGTAGTGGGTGTTGTGAAGACAGTAAATATAACTGCCTTGAATTGCTTATGGGTAACTTTGTGTGCACATGATGAGATAGATTTGAAGTATGAAGAATTAGAATATCCAAAGCAAGGTACCAGCTCCCTACGAACAGCTGAGCCCCAGCAGCACTTCTCCTAAGACAAGAATTAGGAAAAATATGCTCGTGAAAAGCTAATAGTACTGAAACATACCTGGTGTGTGTTAAAATAAGCACCTAATTTTCTGATACATATTTCCACTCTTTAAAAATGCGTATCCAGATATCCTTAACCTAGTTGTATTTCTTTTTTGGCAGGGGTGGGGGAAGAGAGATGTTACAAATTTTGACATGTCATCTGCCAGCCTGATGCTTCAGCTGATGTTCATACTTTTCCTGGAGGGAACTGTGGGCTTGATAAATGTTCTAGTTTTGAATTGCTCTTGGTTGCTAGTAAATAAGTCTGCCTGAAAAAGGTGTACACACATGGGAAAGAAACAGTATGATAGAAATGAGGAAGAGTAGAAACAAAAGAACTGAGATTTCTGTCTCTGCCGATAAACAGTTAAAAATACCAGGAGAGCTTTCCAAATACAGCTAAATAATTTAAAGTAAAGTGGTTATTTTGCTGTGCCCTTAATTAGGTGAAAGAAATAAGAACCTCCTTTTGATTGGTAGCTTTTAAATGTTTATTCTGTGGTTGAATAGAAAATTTTACCTGTCTATAAATTTAGAAGAGGTAAAAGGAAACCTTCACATTGCATCACTGCACATGTAACTTTTTATGTTAACCACAATAAGGATACAGAAATGACAGTAATAACTTCCAATACCATGAATCTGATACTTCACTTCTTCTATCATCAGTCTTTTCTGAATGATGCCAAAGGCTGAGTGAACCTAGAGTGAATTATGGCTCACCTTTGGAAGCAGCTGTTAGGAGCCACTGGAGGTTAGATTTATATTTATTGTTAAATACCATGTAGAAAAATATGTTGGTCTTTCTGAATTGTCCTGTTACACAAATCAAATGAGTGTATAAGCATCCAGTGTTGCAGCTTAGTGAGGGGATCTTAATAAAACAAAGTGCTTGCAAACAAGCTTGCAAATTTAACTTCAGTCTGTCAGCTGCATTTCCTTGCAAACTCTCCCATTTGTCCCTCTGTATCCCTCAAAGAAGAAAACCAACACAAGACCCAGATAATACACCAGATAATTGCTTGTGTTATTTGAACTTATCTCTTCTCCAAGCTGTGTAAATCCTGAACTGCATAAACGAACAACAAAAAATCACTTCTCTGTGTAGGGCCTCTCTTAAGTCGCGTCTAACAAAACTGGACAGGATGTAGAATTGTGAATGAGTTTGTAAGCAGGTTTGCATACATTTTTTACTGTTCCTTTCCAAATGAAACAGTTTATAAATAAATTTGAGTCTGATGTGCCAGTTTAGTGCAGTATCCAAACTGGAAAAGAAAACAGTTGCACCATTTCTCTTTCTAGACATTGAACTCCATTAGTTTCCATTCTTTCAGCATGAAGATTGTGGATGTCATGTTTCTACATGAAGCAAATTTTTTTTACAAACTCCATACTGTCTACATGAAAGCTTTTTTCCCTGTCTCAGCTGGCTGGGCAAAAAAATGTAAGGTTAAACAAAACAAAATCAAAAGCATTTTCCACTGGATATAGTTGGGAGAGAGAATTTCAGTGTAACCCTTTGCTTCTCTCTAAGTTGAATAATAAAAAAATCAGTTTATCTTCTTAAAAGTTACATCAGAATGTTTTACTTTATTGTTTGAAATCAGCTTTCCTCTGCCTTTGTTCTCTGGCGATGTACCATTTTGCTGTTCACTGACTCACTTATTTCTTGCTTAACACTATTCCGTATTACAGGAATTTTTTGATCTCCTTCAAAATCTTTCAAAGCTAATACCTGCACTGGATGGTTATCTTTATTTTACCATTATTCATGATCATCTTTAGGCAAAGGAAATGAGCCTGTTAGGAAGTCATGACAGCTGCCTTGCAAAGGTTGTTTTTTAACCAGACTGAACACTAGTATGGGCTCCAAAAGAGGTGAGCATGGGGGCTTAAATGCTTAGTTTTGGTTTTAAAGCTGTTTCCTTACTGAATTGAACTTCATCTTACAGATACTACTGACATGCCTATCTTTTTGTATTTTTTTTTAAATTCTCTAGAGTTCTTTGGAATAGGGACATCTTAGGAGGCATAATTTAAAGATATTGACAAACTCCTGAGCCTCCTTCTTGAACTTACACTTTGTTTAGTAATTTTAATCCTCACTTCATTAAGCCAGTTTCTAAAAGAGAAGAACTCTGCATGAGATCCAAACAGCGTTACACCTGTGTGCTTTTCTGTTACTCACATTTCATCCAGATGCTTCCTTCATACTGGAAAAATACAAAGGAATCTATTGTTGAGAGACATTGTAGACTCCACATGCTCTAAGAAAGGTTTTGAGAGGTTTAGAAAATAGAATGCAGTGTTTGGAGTCTAAGATTCAGGAATCTGAATCGTACTAACAAACTTCCTAGTCATACTTCTTTGAGTCTTTTTTCATGACTGCTGACACTAGTAGTCCACAAGAATAATTCCTGCTATTTAGTTGGAGTGGGATTTTAAGATTAACTTAAGACAAAGGTGAGTATCAGGAGAGAGACATTACAGTAATTTTTATTTCGCTGGGTTTTGGTGGGTTTTTTTAATGGATTTAGCAGTTTCCACTGAGATACAAACTATTTACCAAGCAGTTGCTAAATAAATCTCCAGGTGAGACATGGCTGCAACTCTATAGCGCTAATGTTTCCATTCACATCAGTGAGGTGTGTGGTGTGCTGGCCATCTGTTATATAAACCTGAATAGGATCTGAAATCCTTACACCAAAGGCCTGATTTTTTTTTATGCCATCGCTTTTATGAAGGTGTGCCATAAAACTGGCCATGTGCTGGCAACCTGTGCAACTGGATCCCTTTAAATCTATGTGAAAGCGATGACATTCCAAGCACCTCAGCATCTCTTAAAATTAAAGCAGCTAATTGCATTAAAGTCTCTGTGTTGAAGAGATTATACTCTTTCTTAGGATGTGTTTCCCCCCTCCCCATCTGCAAGATCCCTGATGGGATCCGCATCTGTGAGAGCAGCAGCGCGCACGACAGACTGCCTCACGATTGGCAAGCCGACCGGAAGGAACGCTGAGACCCACAAGGATTGCTGGACCCGCAGGGCTCTCAGCTTGTGAGAACAGCGAGCTAATTAAAGTCTAAATAAATGAAATCTCTTTCTAGCTGAAGTAAAGATAAATAAATAAATGCCTGCGTGTTGTTGGTGGGGACTGAATAAAGACGAAAATATTTGTGTCATGTTTATCCAGTAACATCTCTTTAATTGTGAAAGGGACTTGGTGAATGTATGCAAATGTCCAGTTCCTGATTTATTTGTTTCAGTAGGAGGGGTTCAGCAAAGGTAATGAGGAGTATGTTTTTATATATTTTTCAGTAATTATTTAAAGTTTTGAAAGTCTCAGTGTGTATTTTTAGCACATCTTCCTAGCTACTGCTTCCTTGTTGCTGGCAAGTTCTGCCTCTGTCTCCATGCCAGTGCTTCGCAGGCCGATATCACCAAAGGGGCTGTATGCTTTGTTTGCCGACCAGTGGTATGGTATATGCTACTAATGCATTGTTTCAGTTCTTCTGTTGACAAATAACATTTTAACTTTCCCATCTTTAATAGTGCCAATAAGAAAAGAAGTAGAGCCACTTAAAGCATCAGTATGGGGTCAATTTTTTACTTTAAATTTTCTTTGGGCCACTTTTTTTTTTCCAGTCTATTAGACTAAACCTAAGTTAAATACATATTTAAGGAGTTTGCCTAAGACATATTTAGGAGTCAATTTAATTTCAGTCATGTGTAAACCATTAAGATTATTTGTATTTAAACTGAAGAACTTGCTAAAATGCTTTGTTTAAATGGGCCTTTGAAGTTATCTAATTTTGAAGGACTGAGCAATTTCATTTCTCAGCTAAGCCTTCTTTTAAGGTCTTTGAAAAATTAAGTCCTCAAATAGAAATTTGAGTGTCCCTAGGTACCCATTCTGAGAAGATGTGGCCGCTGAATTAGGTCTCGATTTTCACATCTCCCATTCTCACAGATGACAACAATGACTGCAAGACTGTAAAGAAACCATCAGGCTGCTAAAGGAAGCTGCAGTGCTGTGCAGTCAGCAGCCTTGACCTAACATCTACTTAAAAGTGTAATCTCACTATTTAAAGTGCAAAAAATGAAAAAAATGTAGCTGTATAATAATCTGTTGAAAGTTTAGCACTAACCTTTATGTGATTGTACTCCTTAAATGTTGTGATGATTCATTCCTGATCATAGAAGTAACAAATATTAAACATATTTAAATTGTAATTCCTTTCAGAAAATACTGTGGAGTGGGAAAATAAGTATGAAATTGGATGTCTGTTCTAGGAAAACAAAAAACACAGCAGAATGAGTAGAGAGAACATGTTTTTCTGCTTATTTTACAAGCAGGACTGTAAAGGAAACAATTCACTCATTACATGTGCATAAAAATAGACTTTGAGACTGACTTCTCCAGGCATGAGAACTCCTAGCATTTCCCTGTTACCTTGATCCACATCTGCTTATTTGTTCCAAAATGAACCAGAGGTAAGTTTTTACTGGGATGTCACACAGAGTTTAGCACAGGAATAACACATATATAAACACATCCTGACCATGAAACAAGGGCAGCAATATCTTAGCAAACTGCATAAAATCACTCAGTGTTGACTTCTTTTGTCAAGAGGCAACAAAAACAGTCCAAAAACTGATTAATGCATTCTTCAATTCTGGTCAAAGCTCAGAAGAAATACTTGCTTGGATGAAAAGAGGGAGCTGGGGTTGATTAAAGGAAACAAGGGCAAACAATCTCCTGTTAGATGGGATGTACAAGCTCTTAGGATTATTTAGTGAAAAATAGGCCAAGTTCAGACTTTGTCTGAGTCATCTGACCTTAGTCTGTTGTGGGAGAAATTAAAAGTTATTCTGTTCAAATGAACTCAGCATACTGGCCAGATTTTGAGTCTGCTGACTGCCTTTTCCTTTGCTCAGTACTCAGCAAATATCCAAACTACTGCAACTTAGTTCCTCTTGTACCAGTCATGCAGTGTAAGATGAAAGAAATAATTCCAAAGTAGTTGTATTTAATTTGTAAAGTGGATTGTCACCATGATTGTGGGCATCTAAAAACCTTGCAAACACTGATAAGGAACTGACAGTGCGAGTTACATAAAGTACAGCCTGCAATTTATGTAATATATAGACTGAAGAAGATAATGAAATACTGCAGCACTTTCAGCCTGTGAATGATGTGAACCCGAGGAAGTTTTAGTTTTGCAAATTCTCTGAATATTTTCCACTTAAATTGTAATAGTATAACCTGCGGAAGTGCTCGGTTTTGCTTTAAGTTTGAAGGCTACCATTCCATTTGTAGCTTCTTCTGGCTTCCTCTGAAGATAGGAGAATCCTGAAGACGAGTTAGTGTAATTGTTACGTACCACAGGATAAAAGTTTCGGGTGAAATCTAATCCATCTCAAATGTCTGTGTAGCTTCATCCATCTAGATGCATGATGAAGTACTTTTTCCTAAAGTTCGCGCCTAAAGCCTGTAGGTAGCTGATAGGCATTGATAGGTGCTTTGGAAGGCCTCCCTGGTGAAATCCTGCCTCACACACTTCTGGCATCCAAGGTGGGTGGCTACGAGTTTCCTCCGAGGCTCCGAGGGACCACAGAGACATC
>WAAG01056614.1:6581-18177 GCA_013390105.1 Tichodroma muraria | reverse complement strand
AAAAAAAAAAAAAAAATCTGCCTGCAGCCCAAAACCTTTTGAACAAAGTGGTCCTCAGTATAAGTGAACAAAGAAACTAGGCTCAGAGGAATACCCATTTTGCCATCCTCAGCAGCTTTACATGCTCTAAAGCAGCGCTCCACTTTGCAGTTAACAGTCTCAGAACTGAGCTACCAAAACATTTTTCAGATGACAAAAGCAGCTCTTTCCAGAGGGTTTTATCACTGCAATTACTTGAAAAAAAGGCATTACACAATATCCATAAGCATTGGCTCAACCACAGGAGAATGGTCTTGCCTGATGCTATGGAGCAGCTCTCACCTATTGAAAACCTCTCCTTAACCTGATGTTTCTGGTACTATTTAGCATCAGAGATCAGTCCATTTGGTAAGAACTGCTCAGACCCTTAAAAATAACAGAAAATTAGCAATAAAGGAAACTCAAGCAAAAATTTCTACTATCAGAAATGTATCTTACCTATTAGAGTTTCAAAATGGAATAAGACTTACTCTCACCATAATCATAGCATAGTCAAGTTAATAACCATATGGTTATTTCCTGATGATGTTTTCCTGTCAACATAACTGATGGAGGAACTGCACAGGTTCATATGGTCTTTTGATTTAAAAGAATTTTTTTGACTTAAAATTTTGATTTAAAAGCTTTTCATTTAAAAGAAAAAGAAATCACTTTCCAGCTGAAAACATGCAGCATTATTAAAATATTCCTACCATGCAATGAGCTGAAGAAACACCATAACACTTGACTTTCCAGCAATTTCTCAGTGACAAAAAAGGAGCCAGCATTTACAGACATGGGAACAAGCTGCAGTAGGTATCAAACTAGTTCCATGGCTAATTCTTAACAACTCATGTCTGGAAATAGTGAAGTACAAATCAGAAAAAGCACCAGGTCGCTACAGGTGACATCACATAAAGAAAGCTAAGTGTACCTCCAAGAAATACAATGCAGAACACATGCTGGCTACTGATACAAATTGTGAACATCCATGATCTTTCTACTACTAATTTTGCAAGAAGAGTAAGGAGCCTCCTTCAAATAAATGCATTTTTGGCACCTATATATTAAATTGACACCTTGACTAAATTAATATTACATACATAAGCAGACTATCCACAAACACACTGAAATAGCACTACAGATTTATGAACATTCTGGGGTTGGCAACAGGACTTCGCACGACTTAGGACTACAGGCTGTAACAAAAGCATGCTGAAGAACTAAACAAATTAAGTTCTGAACAACATCAGAAATGTTCCTGTGCAGTGACAGCTTCCTCAAAAACATTTCTGTGTAGAATGCTTGCCACATACTTTTGGTTGCTTGTCATCCATACTGTAAGTATCCCCAGCACATTTCTGATCTGGTTGCCTCCTGCCTACTTAAGATGAAGTTGGGCAGCAAGAACAAAATAAAGTGGCATTGGGAGCACTGAACTCTGTGAAGCTTGCAAGTTGTCCTACTTGGTCTCTTTGTCTCTCCTACAAACAGAAGCTTTCCAAAAAGGGAAGAATCAGGAACTTCTTCTGAAACCATCCCATGTGCAAGATGTGCTAATATGCTATTTCTGCTACAGCAGAAGGAAAGATAGTACAGCAGAATGGAAAAGGACGGAAAGAGCAGACAGAATGATAATCCTCATGCAGAACATATGGACAAGGCTTCATTAAAATGTTCAGTTCATCTCTGCTAGTGAAGAATACTCTCCCCAAAATTCAAATGGATTTAAATCCTTTAAGTCTCTTATCATGCAAGTAGCACATCTCCTATGAAGGTCACGACAGGACACTTACTTTACAACATGATCATAAAAGTCACAGAACTGTTAAGGTTGGAAGAGAGCACCAGACAACACCCAGTCTAATCCCAAAGTTCAGAGCAGAATCAACTAGAACAAACTGTGGAGGGCCTTGCCTAGTTGGGTACAAAAATCCCATTGCATGGATCATCTCCTCTTCCCTAATCATGGCTGGACACTCTTCATCAGAGACCCTCAAGGGAACTACCTGAAAAACAGTGACTCTTGAAAAAGAGATGACTGTGTTTACCAGAGCAATGAAGTGTAAAAGCATTTTAAAAGACTGCTATAGACAGAAAATGTTTGCTAGACTGCTATTCTTACCAGCTAGCAGGTGGAAGACTGATAACTTCAGGCTAGGACCTGTTTATTTCTTTAAACCATTCCCCACAAAGCTTACTTCTCCTTTAACCATACAGGATAGTTTTATAGTTTGAGTCTTCTGGGTTCTTTCTGAAGGAGTTACTCAGCTAGCCAAACTGATGAGCAAAGATCTTCGCCCTGTGTTTATTTGGCCTAACATAGCGATTCATGGGTCATGGCTCTGCAAGCCTCACGAAGACAAAGGCATTCAGTTTGTATTTCAGCCACCAGGAAAAAAATTCAGTCTGAAGTTATGATGCCTGATGACATGCAAGGTATCCTGTTTTGCCTGCAGATTAGACACCACTCCAGAGACCTCATGTACAAAGACACCAATTCTACCAATGAGCCTCTGAGTGCCCAAGACGTACTCAGTAGAGATGATGGTGGACTGAGTAAATGAAAATCAATACACAGAATCTCCAAGGACAATTAAATTTATTAACTTTGACCTAAACTTCCCAATACAAGCAAAAGCCACACACATACACACTGACCTCAGAAAAAAGCAAAACTTCCAATCATCAAGCTCCACAGCCAAAACGGCGCACACAAAGCAGAAAGCAATCAGCTGAAAGCTCAAAGACCCCAAACCATTGCTAGATATGGCAGAGACCAAAGGCCTGAATTAAGTCAAGAGAGCTTGTGTGTGTGCACAACATATTCTAGTCCTGAGGGAAATGAATAGCTATTTAGTCATTAACCTCAAAACCCTCTGAATAAGGATCACTTAGCTGCAGAGAAGATTCCTAGACTTGGTATGCCAATCTGCCAAAATATTAAAGTCAAGGAAGAAAGAGAGTAATTAACCACTACAAAAAATTCCATGGCACCTGAACAGGTTATCATTTTCCCATTCCGCCTCATTTTTACCAAAACATTCAAGCTACACAGGGATATGAGAGAAAGAACAACGCAGTGGCATGCCATTACATTCTGTGTAGTTTGACAGCTCAGATCATCTAAAAGGTGTATCTAACATCTAAGATGGGATGCTTTTGTTCAAGTCAGGAGAAAGAAACAGAAAATGTGACCTTCTTGCTATCAGCAAGGTCAGTTTTGCCAAGAGTGACGTATTTCTGTTTCACCATGGTGCATGCAAACCAAAGCAAAGCACTGTAGCAGTGTCATGGGAATAACAAAATTGATCTTTCCAACTGGGGGAAAAAATAGTGAAATATGCGGAATCCTAGCTGTGATCAAAGTACAGTTTTATGTATACAGGAATGAGTACAGTGTTTTGCTTTGTGTTCCCAGTCTGCAAGCAGTCCTCATCCTGCAGGCGAAGCTATGGTAACAGGCTCTTACAACGGTAGCTAAAGGATAAAAAAAGGATAAAAAAGCAAGGGCTGCAAGATCTGCAGCAGAAAATTTAGGCTGAAGCTGACTGTCTCTTTCAAGAGGCACTTGTAGACAAACACAGAAGCTAACAGCTTACAAGATCTTGTGTTCAGTCAAAGAGGAGGCCATTCTGCAGATCATCAACTACATCTTTAATCTTCATACTTCAGACTAAATCGCATCTATCTATGAATTTATAGTCCTTCCTTCCAAACAGCACTGCTATTTTATGACATGCTTTCTTGAGGAAGACACTGAGTAATTTTTCAGCTTCATATTTCATGGACAGAATTCACTTGCATCTTAAGGCCAGAAAATGTACTACTCCATCTAGTCTGAATGACTGGGAGAAGTACTTCTACACACCTACCTACAGTGAGACCCAAAACCTTGTATCTCAATACTTTTAACATACTTCAAAAGACTCTAGAGGAACTCCGTAGTTCATATTAGGGTTTTTCCAGTGGCCAATCGCCTTTGGTATAAGACACACACAGACCATGTTTGCTATTCAGATTTGAAAAACTTGACTGTTTTCAGCACTGGGCCTTTTTCTTCCTTTCCTTACTAGGTTAAGGAATCCTACATCACATAGGAATATGTTTCCCATGGAGATCTCCCTATAGGTTAGAAACCTTGATCCTGAAGTCTCTTTTGGCCTAGAAAGCAGTCTCTCAGCCTCATACACCTTTTAACTGTCTGCCTTCATCAAGAGAGCATTTTTTTTGAACAAAGGCTGTTCATCCCATTTCTCCCACAAGCTATGGTGAGTTGCTTGGTTGTTGCGAGGCTTTTTTGGCTTTGTTGTCTTAACTACAAAACTCTAAAATTGAGACTGCGTAGAAACACCATGGTGAAATGCTGATACCACAAACTGATTATTTAAAACTTGACTAGCTCCTTAGACAATCTTTTAGTTCTACAAGACTCACAAAATTTTCATGACATCTTAAAGGGAAACATTTGCACAGTTCTTCACAGGATGTCTGCACAAGGTGGGCATGGTCCTCCTTGCAATTTTACAATTGGTCTCATTGATGTTACATATAACAGTTTTAACTGCTAGAGCTATTATTACATATTTAATGGTGTAAAGAACCCACATGTACTATTTGGGAATGAAATAATGGAAGGATTTAGTTGTATCCAAGGTCACATGAATTCCGTCCTTGAACTACTACGTATCAGCTGTATCTCAGTATGGTTGTTAACCAAAATGTCACAAGGCAGCTGCACAACAAACATGGATGCTATCATTTTATATCTAGTGCCTAAAAGTAATTTCACAATATCAAGGTTTGTCTCAAGACCACTGACATTATTCTCATTGACAGAGCACCTATTAGTCTTCAACATTCCATTTGGCAAAAAAACCCACATGCTAATTGCCCTAATTTTACAACTAGCTTATTCTTTATTACAGGTTCGAGAACCACAGTGGAAAACAAATCCAGTTTTGTGCTCCAAGGTAGTAGTTGATAAAATATGTCTACATTTATCTTTTTACTTCGCATTACTTTTTATAGCACATGGAAACCCACTTTGTTATCTAAAACACAGTAATATAGAATTCTTCTGTCTGTGAGACAACTTTTGAACAGCTGCAGCTTATTTAAGTATATGGCACATATCAGTAGGATTGAAAGTTGGAAAGGAAAAGAATACAGTGATTAAACATCCCATATCTATGTATTCACTTAAATTAAGCAGTTATTACAAAGGGAGAGTTATTACAAAGACAGATTGACCTCTGAGCCTCCAGATCAACACAGTTCATAGCAATTGCAGATACAAAACAGTAACTTATTGCTAGAAAAAGCCAACATTTATTCTCTCTAGAAACTTACTCAGCTAGACCAAGCACAGTCTCTGTCACATTGCAGTTTCAAATCAGTAAGACTTGTGTTACATCTGTCAGCAAATTCTACATGAGTTTGTAGTTCAACAAGAATCTGACTCAACCATCCTGATTGTGCCATCCTGTCTCAACAAAGGTTTTAGAGACCTGTCAGTAGGCCACCTTAATTTCAGCCAGAAGCTCCTAGACATCTAATAAACTTGACATGACAAAGATGGTAAGAAGCTACATAACCACAATGAGAAGACCAGGATTTTGTTCCGCTTTTCATAAGAACCCTGCCTGCCTTGTAGTGAAACCCTGCAAAATGTGTATTGCTACTGAAGTCCTGGGAAAACACAGCATCTCCACTATAGCTTCAATTTGTGCATACTGTCCATCTTCTACAAAACTTAAAAATATGTTTCTCATACTGCACCATTATCTTTTTCTGACTTGGCACATATCAAACAGACCTCACTGAAAACATCTAAAGATATTTCATACACCCTTACTAAAGCTCAACTTTGGTGAATATTAATATTATTAATATTAATAATCATAATTCTGGCCACTGAGTTGATCCAACTGTAAACTACAGTTGCACAAGACTGCCAGCAGTGCCCTGGCAGCCAGGAGGGCCCACTGTGTTCTGGAGGGCTGTTCTGTGTTCAGGCACAGCTGGGCGAGGGAGGGGTTGTCCTGCCCTGTGCTAATGCAGGTCCATCTCAAATCCTGTGTGCAGTTTTGAGAGCTAAAATATAAGGAAGATACAAAGCAGTTAGAGAGGATCCAGAAGAGACCTGCAAAGATGGCAAAGGTTTTGAGGGGAAGCCGTATGAGGAGTGGCTGAGGGCACTTGGTCTGTTCAGCCTGGAGGAGACTGAGGGGAGACCTCACTGCAGTTACAGCTTCTTGTGAGGGAAGAGGAGGGGCAGGCCCTGATCTCTGCTCTGTGGTGACAGTGACAGGACCTGAGGGAATGGCCTGAAGCTGTGCCAGGGAGGGTTAGGTTGGATATCAGGAAAAGGTTCTTCCCTCAGAGGGTGGCTGGGCACTGGAACAGGCGCCCCAGGGAAGTGGTCACAGCACCAAGCCTGACAGCTCAAGAAGCATTTGGACAGTGCTCTTGGGCACACGGTATGATTCTTGGAGATGGTGCTGTGTGGGGACAGGAACTGGACTCCAATGACTCTTGTGCTCCTTTGCAACTCAGTGTATTCTGTAAATCTATGAGACTTTTTTCCTCTCTCTTTTGGACAGATTTGGGCAAGGGAAAGGGGAAGGCTGTGCACTTATCACTGCTCAGAGACCAATCTGCCGCCAACACAGGTGTTAAGTTTCAGAAAGTTTAAATCTCACTTCAACCTTAATCTGGATGCAAAGAGCATATGGCTAAAAGTGGAGATCAAACTATGCCACACATGTGCTAAAGTTAAATCTTATGGTAAATGATAGTAGTAATATGGAAAACAGACATCAAAATAGCTTGAAACAGTAAAAATCAAAAAGCAAAACACAAAAAACTCGCAACTCATTCTGAGTTCAGATTGCTGAAGAGAAAAAAAACTTGCAAATTTTAAACAGACAGTTTCACATGAGGAGAAGAAGCAAGCTAAAATGAAGGTCAATATACCAGTATTTAAAAATCAAACCATGAAACTGGCAGGTGTAGTATCACTGAGCACAAAGTCCAACAAGATTGTGTATTAAGTGTTATTCAAAAGGAATCTTCACATGGTCATATAATATAAAATATAAATTTAATGGAATTTCTACATAGCTTTTTTCAAAGAGTAAATATATCACCCTTTGCAGTGATGTTAATATTTGATTATAACAATGTCAAGCAACTTCTGCAAGCATCCCTACATATAACAGAAATCAATATTACACCAAACATCCCATCACAAAAAAAGTTCTGGAAGTTCCAATGCAGCAGAATTTTTCTTTTCTTTCTAGACATATCTGGAGTTTTAATTTAAGTAATTAACCAACCCACATAAATCCAAACTTCTTGAGAACAGTTTTCAACCTTTTGAACTAAACACAAACTGAAAACACAAGAAACCACATATTGCCATAACAATCTGTGCTGGTTTTGGCTGGGATGGAGTTAATTTTCTTCATAGTAGCTGGTATGGGGCTGTGTTATGGATTTATGCTGAAAATAGGGTTGATAATACAAGAATGTTTTCATTATTGCTGAGCAGTATAAAGGCCCTTTCTGTTACCTACCCTACCAGCAAAGAAGGCTGGAACTACACATGGAATTGGGAGGGGACACATCTGGAGCAGCTGACTCAATATGTTGACATGCTCAGCATGTAAAGCTGGGGGAAAGAAGGAAGGGGGAATGCTCAGAGTGATGGTGTCTGTCTTCCCAAGTCACCATTACAAGTAATGGAGCGCTGCTTTTCTGGGGAAGGCTAAACACCCTCCAGCCCATGGGAAGTGGTGAATTAATTCCTTCTTTTGCTTTGCTTGCGTGGATTTTGGTTTGCCTATTGAACTGTCTTTGTCTCAACCAAGTAAGTTTTCCCACTTTTACTTTTCCAATTCTTTCCCTCATCCCAGTAGCAAATGAGTACGTGAGTGGCTTTGCTCTGAGGTATAGATTCCAGAAATCTATCTTACAAGAGCAAACCTAGTGTTGAGTGAAAGGCATTACACACTGAATGTATAAAAAGGCAAAATAACTACAGACGCCTTAACGGCACACACCACCACCTCCACCACTTTTACTAAATAACACAGGCTCATACACCTGCTCCAAAATATATCCTAGCATGTTTAAACAGTCCCCCCACCACTTGTGGACCGTCCTATCTCAATGCAAAGTACGTAAGAATTGCTCCAACTTCCTAAGAACAAACCAACCCTACACCAACACACTCCATCTCCTGAAAAAAACCCAAAACCCTAAACAGCCACCCACACAAAACACAAAACTCTAAAGACCACATCATGTCAGGCTCTGCCCTTTGTGATCATGCACTCCCCTTTTAGACTTTCTAAATAGAAAGCCATTGGATAATTGTATAATTTCTGCTTCTTTCACTACTTTGCCAGCCTTTCTCCTTGACTAATTTCTCATCCAGGCACAACACCAAGGTCAGCAACAAAAATTTTTTTTCCTCCTTCCATAAAAGGTTTCAATAGCAGAGCCAAGTACACTTACTCTAGTGTAACTTATACATTTAATCACAAAAACCCTAGCTATTTGTAATTTAGCCAACTACAATCCAAATAGAATTTACACCTTGGTAAGTTGTAATAAATATTTGGTCACATTTGGGGGGGGGGGAAGCAAAATACTTCTCACAGAAGAAAAAAAAATAATGTCAGGCATCAAACTGCATTTGCAATTAATACTTCCCTTACTGATAAACATACACCCAGGGGTGGTGGGGCAGCAGCCCTGCAACGGAGCAGGGGCAGGCAGCAGGTGATGAAAGAAAACACACCCACTTCAAAAAAAAAAAAAGTGTCTATCTTTTTTCCCAGAAAAACATCAAAGTATTTGCCAAAAAATTATGTTGAGTTTGAAAAACAAAATTAAGAAAAGGATTTGAATAACCTCAAGATGTCTAACAATAAATGCTTCTCTGAAATCAGAAAAAGGAAGGAAATGGTGTGCTTTTTGGTGAGAATTAAGATGTGTGATATGCGATATGGCCATTTAAAAAAACCCAGCAAAACAAAAAAACCCCAAACCTAAGGAACTGCAATCTCATTTAAATGACCATTATAATCCTGCCCCAAGTCACCTGAGAGATGAAAATGGCACTCCTTGAAGCCATATTCTCCATTTAAAACCATTTCTCACTGACGTCTATCAAGTGTCCACATTTGCTTTCTCATTTAACCTCTCCAATAGGAAGTCTTCTGTTGTCCCACTAGATCATCCCTTGTATAGCACAACTTTTCTATGACTTTTTACTAGCAATTATAGTCAATAATGTACACCACACCTGCATCAATAGTCAACAATGTACACTACACCTTAATTCTACCCTTCAGCAGCTGGAACATCACTCTCTATACAACCCTTTATGACAGAGTTATTTTGGGGTGGCACAAACTTTCAAGAACGATGACTAAAGCTTTCAAGATGCAATTGTCAATATTTAACAGCAACAAATTAGGAGTTCAGCTGTCCCAGACAGGATCAATACCTTGTTGATAACACACAGAATGACAGTGGTAGTAACTCTAGCCCTGTTACAAATCACTGCTACATAAGCAAATAAAAGCCAAAAAGCCCCACGAAACTAAAAAAAAAAAAAAAATACACTTTCTCAACTACTTCTGTTGCACCCTTTCCAGGCAGAGTGAAGTGCATTTCACTTACCTGTTCCATTGGCTTTTCACTATTTAGATTCACTTCACTGACAATTAGACCCATGACCTACAAGCTGTTGACCATCTTATTTATTTGTATTAAGGTGCCGTTCCAGACAAAATAAAAAGCTTCATTGTTCGCTTGTAATGCAGACAAAAATCTGTCCTCAGCACCTTCAACATACTCATAAAAAAAGAGCAAAGCTAACCTTAAAGAGAAGCAGCTAAACCTTCTTCTTCAGCTCTTTTATAGGACACTTGTCTTTTCAAAAATATATGTAGTTTCACAATAGAAAGTTAACAGTTTTTATAAATGCTATGGGCTGCAGAGGCTGATTAGATGAGGTTCTAAACTCTTCCTGTTTTGTTATTTCCTCCCAGGGGAGCATGTGACATCCTTGTATTTCGCACTGTATTTTCTTCCCAATCTTAAGTCATCTTAAGTCATCTTAAGTGACTTAGAGTGGCTGAATAAAACATGAATGATCTCCAACTTTACACAGTAAAGTCAGACACTCAGCATGATCATTTTATCTTTCTCTGACACACTACCAAAACAAGTAGCTCTTTATCTGACCTTCAGTTTTAAACAGTTTGAGAACTTTAGAATTCAGTTCCCCCATTCTCAGTTCTAGAGCCATGCATTCATTCACAACTGCATGAACTCACTCTTCCTAATTCACCTTCTTCCAGAAAACATCAATTTGTAATTCACATGCCCAAAGTGCAAAAGCAAAACAGTTACTCCTTCTCCCCTTCTCACAACCAATCTGCACCTAAACCACAGAGAACACGACTGTGTATTTATACCTCCTTCAAACGATCTCTAGTTGCAGTCCGTAAACAAATAGCTTAAACATTAGCTCTAGCTGATCAGTTTCACTCTTAAATTGTTATCTTCTCATGAAGTATTCCATTTTTAGGATGCGTCTGAAAATGCAAAAGCCAGGCACAGGATGCAAGCATTCAGCTCTCTAAGAGCTCAGCTCTACTCGACACCCCTTAAGAAAGACATGTTACTTATGGAACACCTGTATTTTCGTTATTGCGTTCTTCCCGTGCCGTTTCTTATACAACATTTAGACAAACAGAATTGACTGAAGCTCTGTTGGACAGAAGTCAGCAGAAGGCTGACTGCAAGCACAGTACCAGTTATTTCAGAAGTGAGCTGACTCTCTTTAAATAAGCCAAAACAGATGGTCACTAACAAGTAAGCACGCATGTATATGCATACTGAGGAAAAAAGGTGTCGTCTTAAAATATTTTGTGATTAGAGAAGTAAATTTATTTACTCTCTCCCCACCCCCGGGCACGAATACGCGGCAAAAGAACCCGCCCCGGCCCCTCCGAGCCAGAGGGGCTGGACAGGAGGTCGGGAGGGCTCAGCCCCGGAGGCTCCGCGGCCCCGCGTACCAGAGCCCCGCCCGTGCGGCGGCACGCTCCGCCGAGGCCGCTTCGGTCCACCCGCCTCCCCCGCTGCCGGGCTCACCCAGCTTCTCACCGCCTTCCCCCGCGGGAAGGGCGCCGAGGAGCGGACAAACGACTCCCGCGGCAGCGCGGTGCGCCCGGGCCGGAGCACACCTCGGCTGAGGGCAGCCGCGCCCGGGGCTGTCACCGCCGGCCCCCGGCTCACTCTGCCACCAGCCCCGGGAGCAGCACGGCGGACCCAACCACCCTCCGCGCCTCACAACGCGGCCTCACCGTTCCTCCTGCTCCCGGCCATGGCCCGGCGGCCCCTCCGAGACACCGCACGGCCCCGCACCCGCTCTCCTTCCTGTTGGCCGCCGCGCCTGTCGCTCACGGCGCTGAGCGCCGCCATTGGCGGAGGTTGCGGCAGGGCGGGCCCGCGCCGCCGGTTGGCCCCGCCCCCTCCCGCCGCGCCTCAGCGGGCG
>WAAG01056612.1:34349-59579 GCA_013390105.1 Tichodroma muraria | reverse complement strand
TCGGTGCGGGGAGGGTGGGGCTCGGTGCGGGCGGGCGGGAGCTCCGGCGGGGGCTCCGGCGGGTGCGCGGTCTTTGCTCGCTTGTGCACCCGCACGTCTCAAAGGAGCGACGTCTGCTCCCTGCTCCACAGAATCACAGGCTGTCCAGTGGGCATGATGGTGCTCAGTCATAGGCTGGAATCCCAGAGGATTTTTCCAACCTAATAGACGATGCGGTTTTCTGCAGCAAATGCCCAGGTGTGCAGCTGAGGGGAAAGGAGAAGGAAAAAGTAAAGGAATAATGTTGGGAAACATTCTTTGATTAGGTGAGCTTGGCTGCTAGAAGCGCGATGACAAAATTTTTTCCCCTTTTTGTCTTTACTCTCAAAAACTGGGGGTGCCAAGAGGACGGACCAGGCTCTGCTCGGTGGTGCCCAGCTACAGGAGATGAGGCAATGGGCAGAAACTGGTGCACAGGAAGCTCCACCTGAACATGAGGAAGAACTTCACTGTGCAGGTGATCGTGCACTTGAACAGATTGCCCAGAGAAGCTGTGGAGTCTCCCTCACTGGAGATACTGGATGCAATCCTGTGCCATGTGCTCTGGGATGGCCCTGCTTGAACGGGGGGGTTGGACCAGATGACCCATTGACCCAGCCTGCCCCATTCTGGGAAATGCAAAAAATGATGCCTGGGTGTGGTGCTGTAGGAAAAGGTGAAAAAAACAACTAATAATTTTAAGAAACACTCTTTGAATAGGTGAGTTTGGCTGCTAGAGATGAGATGACAAAACTCTTTCCCCCTTATGTGTTGAATTTGTAGTCTCAAAAACTGTAACTGTGGTACACAATTCCTTTGAGGTCAGATTCCTCACCCTGCATGTAGCACCTGGACAGAGCCCTGTGCTGGGTGAATGTATTGGAGCATCCTTTGTGTTATATTTGAGTATCTGGTTTTCTGAGTGCCATGCCTGAGAGCAAAGTATAGGGCAGCAAAGTTATTATTCTGTTAAAAATGCGGACTTTATCCATGCTTTAAATTGTTGTAAAATTATATTTCTTGCCCTTTATTTAAAAAGTGGAGGCATTAATTTATAGACCACCAAAGTGAAGTTAGAGAGTTTCCATGCCTAAAATGTATGCTTCCCAAATAATTAAAAGGCTACTCATTATTTAGGAAGTGTTTGTGTAGGAGTAGGGTCAGTTCAAAAAGACTAAAGCCAGCTTGGAATAAGGTAGAGGAAAACCTAACACAAATCAGCAGGACAAGTAGTAGGACAACCCTAAGTGTAGGCTTGGTACTTTGGGGAAATGCAAGCTTCAAAAGAAACATTGCTGATTATTGATGCTAAGTTGTGGTCGTGGAAACAATTTTTCAAAATTAGAGCAAAGAGACACCTCACTCCATTATTAGTTTCTCATCAGCAAGTAGCTGTGAAGTCCAACTTGTTGATCCACTTGGAAAGAAAAAACCCAAAGGATTAGTAGGTTAGACTGGCTCTTCCTAATGGGTGAGGTTCAGACCTCAGAGGATTCACAGCCTGGCAAATGCAAAGGCAGGTCAGAACTGTGTGTGGTGGAGACCATATAAAATTTTGATTTAATTCTTTAAACATTTCTTGATGTGGAAATAAAGGTTTTTCCCCAACCTTTCATAACTGATTACGGGGAGAAAAAAAGTGTGAAGAATCCTAAAATCTGAACTGCAGTAAACGAGAGAGAAGTTGCATGAGGCAGTTTCTTTGCTTTAATAATTTAAAGAGCAGATTTTATATTTACAGTTAAGCATGATGGATACCAGCCATAAAAGTTTCTGTTTATCCAAGCAAATAGAACATGGCAAAGAAGCATGAATCCATATGGAACCAGAGGGTTGGAATCAACACACCGCCTGCATCAATGCAACCAGGACCATGGCTTCTTTAACACAACTGTTATCATTACATTAATCTGCCCAGAGATTTTCTAACACTGTTCTGACTCTAGACAGCACAGCCCTGCTTTAGCATCCCTTGGATATAGGAATAATATTTGGGAAGGCTTAGAGACCAATTTTGCATTTGGAGAAAGGAGGGTATGAGAAGGTAAAGTGCCTGCTCATAGCTAAGGGCAGGGCAGTTTGGCATTTTCTACAGCAAAACACTGAGAATGTAAATAAATGTTTCCTAACAAAGTTATAAATGAAAACAAAAGATTGTGTAATTGTTAAAAAAAATCCAAAATATATTTTAATTGTCTCTAAAGAAGATATGAAGACAATTCCCAAGACTTTGCAGAACGGGCAGTTTACAGAGCCACCAGTTACAAGTATCATTTATTAGGGCACCTCTTTTGTTTTTTACTTACAATCTTTGATAGCTCAGATTATCTCTTAACACTGAACAATAACAGGAATTATTTACTTTTTAGAAGTTTGTTCATATTGTGCACATGATATTTAATTTTCTGTTCTCTGTTAGAGGGAAAGGCAGGCGATTTCAATTAAAATAGCACGTGGCAAAGGCCACCAGAAGAGGTGCTGCAGGGGAAGCACATACATCCAGGATTGCCCTGTCCCGTGCAGAATCCAGCACTTGCCCTGGTTGAACTTCATATGGTTGGTGATTGCCCAGCCCTCTGATTTGTCTGGGTCTCAGCAGGGCCTCTCTTCCCTCCTCCCAATTTAGTGTCCTTGGCAAATTTACTTAGATCCCTTCCAGTCCTGCATGCAGGTCATTTATGAGGATGTTGAAGAGCACAGGGCTGAGGCGGGAGCCCTGTGGAACCCCACTAGTGACAGGACACCAGCCTGGTGTAACCCCATCCACTGGGGCTAACCCACATCCCTTTGTGCTGACCCGTGAGCCAATTGCTCACCCATCCCATGATGTGTTTATCCAGCTGTGTGCTGGACATTTTGTCCAGAAGGATCCTGGGAGGGATAGTATCAAAAGTTTTACTGAAATCCAAAAGGATTACATAACTGGCTCATTAACATTTTTAATTAGATCTATTTATAGGACTAATAAAACTGAAAAGCTTTTAGATTCAGAAAACTTTCAAAGGTATTTGCAGAAGTATGAAGTCAAAGTGCCCTATGTTTTTATGGCTTGCTGCTTGCAGCAGAAGCCTGGAGTACTGTGTTAAGGGGCATTAAATCTGATGTTGCTGGCAGAGCATCAACATTCCAATAACAAAAGAAGGTCTGGTGGGTCTGTTAAAGCTGGTATCAGAGATCCAGGCTGATATCCAAGTGCTGAGTCACTGATTCAGAATAAACGCTGCTATCAAAGAATCTTAATTTCAGCTCTCCTCTGGGAACGTGAGGGAAAGGTCTGGTCACTTCACCTAACTTCAGCTGTCTCAAACGTCCAGTTTGAGGCCTCCAGTTTGACAGTGAAGGTGAGAGGGCATCTCCAGGACACGGTTCATCCCTCCCTCTTTGGAGACGTTTGAGTAAAGAAGGAACCGCCCACCAGAGCTCTGTGCCGGGGCTGCCTTTTCTCCCCAAGCGCCTCGACAGCCCCTCACAGATGCCTGAAGTTAAGTGAGATGAATTCAGTAGCTATAACCTAATGATGGAAATAATGTGGCAGCATTCCAGGAGGTATTAGCAATTCACATAGTTCCCAGATTCTTTTTTTAAACCATCTTTTATGATTTATGGAGGTCAATTATATAAAGCCCATCAGAACACAAGAAATGCTTAAAAATGCTGCATTAGAGAGTCATTAGTATTAGTCCTCCTGAGGCGGTAATGACTGTAGCCTTCCCGGCCTGCTGCTCTGCCCTGCTGCTTAATGCATCCAGTTTTTCTATTTACAGATTTACAGATTCTATTTTTGGTGTTAACAAAGAATATGAGCATATGTATCAAAGACTGTTCTCACATCATCTAATTATAGTACTGCTGGCAAAGTAATTCTGGAAAGTGCCACTTAATTAAATATAAGCATTAACTTTTTGCTGATAGCTTATCAGAAACAATTAGACTTGAAATATGGGCCATACACCTAGAGTTTAAAACTTTCAGTAGAAGCATTAAAAGCACAAAATAACCCATTTTCACTTGCATTCTGCAGTGTTTTCCTGCCCAGCAGAACCTCAGTTTTCATCGGTACAGTGTGCCTGAGGTTATCTAGAGGCTGCAAGTCTATCTGGACTCCTCTTTGGGCGCAAAAGCCTGAGCCAAGTGGATGCTTTTGAAAGTGGTCAAACCACTTCAGCATAGTTGACGTTTTTGCCAATTCCTCCTGAAATATCAGATGTATTCTGCCGATTATTTGGGGTCTGCACACAACAACCCAGAACTGTTGGGGGCAGTCAGACGATCTCACAGTTTATGCCAGGTGCTTATTTGCAAGGACAGCTTGATCAGCATTTATGTTCATTAACTGGATCAGGGATATGCTTTTTTGTCCATGTGACAATGCCAAATATTAGTTAATTCTATGTAATTTTTCATCAATAGTCAGATAGATCTACCAGATAATTATACCTAAAATACTGCTGCAGAACTTTAAGCTCTGTTGCTGTTTGCCTGAAAGAGGGGAAAAAACAAAACCACATCTGTAATGAAAATAATTATTCTTAAATAAAGATGCAAGGGCTAGAAGGAAACAATTCCTTCAGAAGGTTTGTTTGACAACACACAGCAAAACTAAATAACTAAGGAGAGACACTTCTCCCAGGTCTAACATTTGGGCAAGCAGCAGTAGCAGGAGGATCTGAAATAACACCATCTGGTGAATGCCTGTTTCTTTCTTCAGCAATCACGAACTGTGTAACTATAAACAAAGAATAAAATAGAAATAATGCAAAACTACTTTTCAGTTAAATGTTACACAGAATGAACAAACAGCTGCTCTGGGAATGCAGAAAAGAATGATGTTAAATATAGTAGGAAATTTGAGCATGCTGCTCCTATAAATACACGAACCAACTTTGCAAATAAAATACATGATTCTGCAGAGCTGTGGACAGGGAAGCTTAGTCCCAGGCTGGAGAGCAACTCTTCTGGCAATAAATGTAGCAACAATTTAACCATCACACAAGAGCTCATCTCTTGACAGTGTGAAATCAAGCTGCAGGACATCTGTGCCTGCCTTTATGTCCCATTTTTTGCCAGTCAGAATTCCCATGTGTCTCCTGTTTGACTGTCTCGTGCTTTGCTGAATTCTGGGCTACTCGACCTTCAGAAGACAGTCAAAATACGGAGTTTGCACAAGAGGGGGCACTTGGGTGTTTGACACTGTTGGTGGCAGAAGCAAATGTACATTTAGGTGATTTAACATTAGTCCTTTGGGTTTTATATCAATCTTTAGCATCCTATCTATAAAAATTGTGAAAATAATTCAGAGCTCAATTTTTACCAAGTGTGCTATTTTGCATTGATAAGAGAGTTGCAAAATCCTTGGAAAGTCAAAGCAGCACTGGAAGTTGAAAAAGCAAAGCCACAAAATCTTAATCCAACCCTACCTTGAAAGTGCCTCTGATTAACAATCACAGGAATCTGACAAGGAAGATATTTACTATCACTTAACTCAGTCCCCAGTCACATCAAAGTCCACAAAAGGTATTTTGAAGATGCTGCTGGGTTTGCTAACAAGCAAGGCAGAGGGAAAGATGATTAAGGTTTTGGAGGCTGTGTCATACGAGAGGCTGAGAGGGCTGATGCTGTTTAGCCTGGAGAAGGCTCAGATTCCTTAGCACTGCCCCACAGGACAAGAGGCAATGGGCACAAACTGGAATGCAAGAAATGTGTTTAAACCTGATTTAAAAGGTTTTATGGTGAAATTAACTGAACACTGAAAACAAAGTTGCCCAGAGAAATTGTGGATAGTCCATCCAAGAAGACATTCAGAACTCCACAGGTGAAGGTCTTGCACAACCTGCTGTAGGTGACCCTGCTTTGAGCAGAGGGTTGGAGTAGGTGATCTCCAGACATTCCTCCTGACTTCAGCCATTCTGTGTTCTCTGTAACGGGTTCAACTTGTGTAACTTGATGAGCACTTTTTGCCTTGTTTTGTGTCTACACATGTGAGAAATTTAATGTCCTTTCCAGACTACCAGATACATACTGAAAACCAGGTCAGATACATGGGCATTTGTTTTTATTAATGTTACAAATTAGGAAATGCCCTACAAGATAAGTTTTCTGTAGTTTTATGTTTACCACATTTTTAATAGCAGGTAAGCCGAAGCATATATGCTGCTATTTCTAAGCATTCAAAAACAAATATGCACAATACTAACTTTAAAATTATTAAAGTAGAACTAAGTGTATTTAGCAATGGAAATAATAAATAAGCAAAGGGACTTTGATATTTGATATTAATTAGACTTTGATATTGATACTATAATAATTTAGTATAATAATTTATATTTGATACTACAATAATTAATATTTGATATTAATTAGACTTTGATAAGTCTAATTATCAAAGGAGATAAAAACTAAATCGCACCTTCAAAGGGGCTCACATATACTAGAATTCCAGAAGCAGCTGAAAGAGAAATTTTTGTGTTTGGTGACAGAGTAGTATTCTTCACTGTGAATTACAGATTCTCAGACTTCCATCCATGGAGTTTTATTATTTCCAAAGATTCTGAAGAAGTTTTTACAAAGCAAAGCAAGTGCATTGTTTGAAAGACACCCTGAAACAAAGGCAAACCTCAGAGCTGCAGCTTCCTTGGCAGAGTGGGAAATCACAGCTCGAAAGCTGAAGGTATGAACCATCCTGAAGCCAGAAGAACCATAGGAATGTTTAGGTTGGAAAAGACCTCAGTGATGATTGAGTCCAGCCATTAACCCAGCACTGCCAATCCCACCACTGAACCAAGTCCCTCAGTGACACAGCTCCAGGAATTTTAAATCCCTCCGGGAATGGTGACTCCATCACTGCCATGGGTGGTCAGTTCCAGCAGCACTACCTTCAAGACCAACAAGCAGTTAATATTAGATTATTTTAGAAGATATTCAGTTTTTAACAAGAGAATGCCCAATTTACTGCAAAAAATGAGTGTTTCTGCAGAGCTTCAAGAAAACTCAAATAATTTTATTCACAAAAGCAGAAGTCAATAAAAATATAGATATCCTGATCAGTTTTACAGACCATGTTCTTCTCTCCTTCACTGACAGGCAAAAGCATCATGAACAAAAAAGGTAACAAGCATTTACATCACAAACCATTATTAACACAGATTCATGTATCTGAGCAAATATTACAGGTCCAACAAACATTCCTCTTTTGTTTTTCCCTTTTTTGTTTTCTGTGCTGTACTGTTTTTCAGTGGTGGTAAGAACATGTGCTGTCTCACTTGTATTTAACTAACAGCTTTTGGTAGAAACTGAAATGTATGAACTCACTGCACTCAGTGTTTTCTCTGAATTCCAAACCCCTTTATAGGACTAAATGAGGATGCTTGTGCTATAATACTCAAGTGATGCCAAAAAAAAAAAAGTCAACACTGCTACTAATAGCATCAGGAAGCTCATTTTTTATTATTTTTATGGAGCACCTCCCAAAAAATACCTGAAGCTATCTTCCTTATTCAGATCAAACTTCTGTCAGCTCAGTGTTTATGCATGAAGCTGGAGGAAAATCTTTCTTACTCTGAAGATATATAAATGTTCCCTAGAAATCAGTTTTGTGACATTTATAAAAGCTGGCTTTCAGAACCATGATGGAAGACAACAGAGATAAAGGACAAGGCCAATTACTCCTTGGTTGGCTTGCTGTGCTTTATGTTTTTTAATCCACCTAATAGGACAGAAGTCCCATCTGGAAAAACTGTCATGGAAATAAAGAGACCAAGTGATAATTTTATTTCTTTATTCCACTTTTAACGCCTTTGAACTCTATAGAGATGGATAATCTGTGAACTCTTCCATCACACAGACCTTGACAAAAATGTTTGTAGAACAGGTTACAGAATTACAAACCCAAGCTCACTTGAAAACAAAAACCATTCAGAAAATGCTTTCTTTTTGAAAAAGCAAGTACTGAACTAGGAGGAAGAAACACTGCAGTACAGAAACTTACTTTAAGGAAGGGTTGTCTTGTACAGAAACCAACCCCAAACTCATAATTATTACTGCTATAATTCTGATGATCAAATCTACAATAATATTTCAGGTTGCCTGCATGCAAAGTGCTCCTGCCTCTGCCTACCTAAACTCTGGGAGCATCACCACTGGGGGACAGTTTGCTCTTCTTCTAAAATGCAGAAAATCCAATTTCAAATAGAAACAATTCTTGCTACATAAATGCTGCAAGAGATCATTTCCACCCCCCTGCTCCTCAGGACACGACTATGTTACCTCTCACACCTTTTATCTTCTTCCTTAAAATATCCAGCAACAGATCATTGCAAAGCAGGAACTCTGCTCTCTGGAAACAGCTGGCAGAGCTGGAAGCACTGATTGCCAAAGGAAAGCCCCACTCTCACTGCAGCCTGGATTCTGAAGATGGTGAAGCTGCACAGACCCCCAGCTCTGAGGCCCTGCCCGTGCCAGTGTGACGCTTCAGGCCGAAGAAACACAGCATCAGCGCACTGGCAGCAAACTCAGCTTCCCTCCTCGAGCTTCCTGCAGCCTTGTGATTCCTGCAACTACAGCTCTGTGCAAGCCACGCTTCCCCCAGCCTACCCTCCCTGTGGCACCTGCTGCTTTCCTGGCCACAGACAGCAATAGTGGGCACTGGCTCCTTTTCAAAAGCACAAAGTGGACGTTACCAGTCACCAGTACTTGGCACGACTCCAACACAATCTTCAAAATACAAGTATTTAATAGAAAAATTTAATTTAATTTTACAAAATACAAATACAACACTACCCAATGTAGCAAAATAATGGAATTGAAAAATAATTTCAAAATATTTAAAGCGTTAGGTTCTAAAATAAATAATGCTATCTAAAAGAAGTGCTCAGGTTTTGCAATTAGGAGGAGGCAGTTTCACTATTACTGATCTCTTTTTCAACTTCTTTACAAGTTTCATAATTTATGTAGAAAAATATACAAGAAAAGAATTTGGGATAAAGAATAGGTTGAGTATGTAACATTTAACATAAATAAAAAGCCTAAAGCAAAACCAAAAAGAAAACCAATCATTTTATTTCTGTACATCAAGACTACAAATAGTATTTAACACTTCATTTATTACCCAAATTAAGAAATTATACATTTTTATATGGTTACTAGTAAACATCTTAAAACCACTCAGTTTCCCCACATTTAAAAGGATATTGCTGATTACTGCTTATTAAATAGGAAATCCAGCAGACTTTCCAGTAACAGCAAAACATTTTTTTGCATAAGAGATGAATACAAATTTGATTGTAATTTTTGATGATTTAAAATATAAAAGTTCAGAGGGCTGGACTGAAGAATCTTACAGTCTGAACTGTAATTCTTTTTAAACTCACTGCAGTTTGCATACGAAACCCTACAATGTGCCTACTACTAGAGGATCAGCTCCTTCCATACAAGAGCAATTTTTTCCCCAGATATCAAATTATATTAAGCAGCATATTCCCGCTTCCTTTTCTCAGCAGAAATACTGCAGGGAAATTGATATAAAAGCTGTTTAATCACGAAAAAAAAAAAGTTAATTTGATTAGTGTCTACGGCACAGATGTGGCATTTAAGATGGAAAGAAATGATAGGGAAAAGGAATGTGAACACCACAGGCTTCAAATATAAAAGATAAAGCCTGATAACTTTGGTTCAAATAACTTTAATAATTATTACATGTATATTTTTCCAAAGTGGTGATTTCTGTATGTACTGTGTATGCAATAGGAGACTGATTCATTTAAAACCAACCAACCAACCAATCAACAAACCTGTACAGGCACAAAAGACAGAAACAGAACAGAGAAAACCTGGAGTCACATCCATTCAGAACAGTGTCCAAGTGATAATGATGCAGCAAAGGTTGAACTTAAAATTATGCAAATCCGTTTTCTTCAAAGTGTTTCAGAAAGCACAAGTGGAATATTACACCCATTTCATCTCAGTGCCTACCATCTTGAGGGAAGGTAGTATGAAACAAAATCAATTCTGCAACAACTCTCACAGAATCATGAACTAGGCTGAGTTGGAAGGGATCGATCGGGATCATCCAGTGCAGCTCCTGATCCTGCACAGGACAGCCCAAGAGCCACAAGAAGCATCCGAGAGCTTTGTTCAAACACTTCTTGGACTCTGGAAGACTTGGGGCTGTGACCACTGCCCTGGGGAACCTGTTCCAGAGCCCAGACACCCTCTGGGTGAGAAACCATTCTGTGATACCCAACCTGAATCTTCCCCAATCCAGTTCCATGCTTTTTCCTCAGGTCTCATCACCGGTCAACAGAAAAGAGCTCAGTGCCTGCCCCTCCTCTTCCCCTCACAAGGAAATTGTAACTGCAATGAGGTCTCCCCTCGGTCTCCTTCAGGCTGAACAGACCAAGGGACCTCAGCCACTCCTCACACGGCTTCCCCTCCAGGCCCTGCACCACCCTCGTGGCCTCCTCTGGATGCTCTCTAATGGCTCAATGTCTTCTTTATATTGTGGCACCAGAAACTGCCCCCAGCACTCGAGGTGAGGCAACCCCAGCCCAGAGCAGTGGGACAATCCCCTCCCTTGCCCAGCTGGCCATGGGGGACCTGATGCCCCCAGGACAGGGCTGGCCTTCCTGGCTGCCAGGACACTGCTGGCTCGTGTTCAACTTGCCATCAACCAGGACCCCAGGTCCCTTTCCACAGCTGCTCTCCCGCCTCTCATTCTCCAGTCTGTCCACACAGCCAGGGCTGCCCTGTCCCAGGTGCAAAATCCAGCACCTGCCCTGGTTGAACTTTATACGGTTGGTGATTGCCCATTTCTCTATGATTTGTAAACAACTCTACAGTATAAGTTAAGATGTTAGGTTGCCAGTAATGAGCATTTTCATCCTCTCAGTTCTGGGATATCTGCAAACATCTGCTTGCCTTCCTTCTAAAAGATTAATTACAGGATGTTAGCCCTGTCTCATCCCAATGCACCGCACAGTACACAGCTTTATTGCCAGTTTGCAAAATTATTTATGTTTGAACAGCAGAAAGCCAAAGCTTCATCTTTGGTTAATTTCACTGAGATGTCACTGTTCTTTAAATGTGCTCTTTCTTCACATAAACACAGAAATCAGCTACGCTGCACACAGCATTCATTGTTTTGAGTCATAAAGCAGTGTCAACGCAATATTCAGTAATGGAAGCTAACTAAGAAATCGTGTTTAGAAATGAAACCTATTTGAGGGCATTTGGTAAGACACAAGAACTGCAGAAATGTAGACAGAATTCCCTTAAAACTGCTTGGGTATGGGTGCTGCTTATAGAGTAGGCACTGGTTCTTTCTTCTGCAGATCATCCAAGTAAGCATCGGTTGGACTCAGCTGAGTTCAAATCCAGCAGCACATTCAATGGCATAGAGGAGCTTGCTTCGCATCAGGTTCTCGTCATAAAACTCAGGAAGCTTCAGCAAGTTCATGCAGGTACTGGCAGTAGGCAGCCTGTCTAAATCAGATCCTCCATTGTGAATGCAAAATGCAGGATATAACTCCTGGAAGAGGCAACCAAAACAAAAAACAACCACATATCAAAAAAAAAGGTATACAAGCCAAAACCTACCCTGTAGCAGCTGGCACACATTTCTATGAAGTAAATCACTAGATGAAAACCTGTCACAATGACACTCAAATGGCATTTCTTTCATTCCTCACAGCACCAAAACCAATCTTGAATTGTGTACTGTCTCTCTCTGCCTTGTCCCAACAAGATCCACTAATTTGGAATACACAAAGCAATTCATGTGATTCTAAGGAAAATACAATGACTTGTTATTGTTCATGCAGTCTACGGTACAAATTTACAATGCTACAAAAACATGGTATCAATGTGCATTGTGAGTCTGTAATGATATAAACTTGTCAAACCCTGATTATTCTTCTGATGTGTTAACTACTCATCTGAAGAACATGCTTTAAAGACACTTTGTATGTAATGCTTAACTGTTTTAATAATATCCCATTTATCTTCTTCCAAGAAGTAGTATAGTGAAAAATGTATTTATTTTTTACTTACAAAGCACTGCTTTTGCTGGCAAGACAGTATTCATTTTATCAAAGGCTTGCCTGAGGTAAAAAAGTTCTGATTTTAGAAACTGGAAAAAAATTCCAGCTCCAAAGGCAAAAGGTCAATGAGATTCTAAGCTAAATTATTGTTCAAATGGAGGACTTAAAAGTATTTCATGGCTAAAATGTTGCATTTTTAGCGTTCCTTTCAAAATGCTAATTGAATTCCCCTACTCTAGCTTTAAAAATGGAAAAATGGAGTTCTAAATTGAAATGTCATGCCAAGGGCACCATTTGTTGCATAATTAGGTACTGTACAGCGGGAAACTGCAATAGTTTGGAAGGGAAAAGTATCATCAATTTATTATGTGACCTGATTGGAACTTAACAATTTTCAACCACACTTTAATGATTTCTTTTTTTGTCCGTAACAATCACATTTATTAAACTTATTAAACTTTAATTAGCTTTAGTAAATGTTATTCTGAGCCTGACTCTGGCAATGAAAGTTTAAAATTTTTAAATGAGGCAAAGCTAGACTATGTTCTATAAGCTGTGACTGTCAAGATATTTCCTAATCTTAAATCAACATGCACTAACTGGAAGAAAACATGCTCATCCCACAATATAATGCATACACAGAAAATTTCAGAGTGAGAACCAGAAATTTTGTTTCTCTCAGAAAAATACAGCACACACACTAAAAGTACAAACAAATTGAAGATGGTTTGTGTTCATGTCTCCCATCCACATAAACGTGCTCTCCTGCTTACTTGGCTGCTAATGCTCAGCACTCCTGTGGCTTTACACTCGGCACCTTCAAAGCTCCAAACAATGCACTGTCACGGGCTACCAAGACTTTCCTGCTGATGACAATACCAGCCTCCCACTGCCTGTTCTGGCAGACACCTCCCAGCAAGCCCCTGGTTTGGAGGTAAATCCCTGCTAACAGCTCCTGCTCAGAGCTGCCCAGCAGAGCTGCTTTCCTCTGACAACACTGCTGCACGTGGCTCAGCATGCAAGCCCCTTCTACAGTCAATTCATCTTTTAACTTACTGCTTTCATGCTGAAAATTTGGTGACTAATTTGCTTCCACTTTTTCCTAGCCATGTATGTTACAAGAAGTTTGTGGCCCATCTCCCAAGTGAATACACAAACTGCAGCTTTCCACACTTAGCTTCTTTCAAGTATGTCACTGACAGCCTTAATATTTTCAGACTTTTGATTCACTTCCTCCATCTCTTCAAATGTCACACTGGCTACCTCAAAGCTGGGTACCTACATCTGCATTTCTTCCTCTCCCCTTGTAGTTAAAGAAGGTAACAACAAATGGGAACTTCTGCTTACTTGGTTTCCCCAGCTGTTTCCCAATTCTCCCTTCCTCATGTGACTGATGTGCACTGTTCTATCCCAGTCTCATTCCAGAGCTTTCCAATCGCTCTTCCTGCTGTCCTGTAAAATCCTATTCATTGCTAGAGTACAGTGATATTTGCATGGACTTGGGGGGTTTAGGAGAAAAGCCTGCAGACTATGAAATAAGCAATCACATAAATCGACAAATACCCAAGACGGGATTCATGTGTTTCAACAGCCATGTCCATATCCAAATCTATGGACACTCTTCACTGTTAAAGGGGATCTGGTTAGCATGTTCTGGGGAGTCTAAGACATGACTCATTTCATCCTGAAGTTGACACATGGAACAGCCAGACCAATTACCAACTGAAAGTGCCAGTTCCAATCCTAGATGTCCACAAAACTAGTGTAGCTAAGCTACAGATTACAGATACTGAAGATGGAGGATGTTGCCCATCCACATGGTAACACCACCACACAGCACTGAATGTTCCCACATTTTAGAGGAAATGATGTGATGGCTGGTTCTTCACCAAAATTTTGCAGTCCACTGAAATTCATGGGTAGAACAACCCCAGAACTTAAGTTTCAGAATATCTTCACCTTGCCTTGGCCTCTCTTCAGTTTAATCAGTAGTACAGCAGATTTTCTTCATACTTAAGCTTCCCTTGTAAATAGCAATCTGAGGACTGCAGCTAAATATTTTGCTGCTAAGGGTAATAAGCTGTGAGCTGTAAGCAGATAAATGGGAATTACAAGAAAATACATGTCCTGCTTCAAATGGTTAATTTAGGAGGATCAAATTTAGTAACTGCTTTTATATTCTAAACTCTCTTCTGCCCGACTTAGAAGATACTAGGCTTAACCTGTTGCTTGACGCTGGTAGCAATTCTGCTTCTGCACAACATGAGATGTCAGCAAGGATCTTCTATCACATGCAGCAATGCTCTAATCAGTGACTTGCAGGCTTATCAAATTTCACAGTTAAAACAGAAAGCAACAGAACACTTCATTATGTATTTTAAAACTGTACTTATTATACATGCAAATGCAAACATTAAAGCTGTTTCTGTAGTCAGACGAGTATTCTCAAATTGTAGATTTCTAGACAAGAAAAACTTGGACCAACATCTGCAGCATTTCTAAAAGCTTGCCATAAGTCAGAGGACATACCTTAAACCCCAGAAGAGGTGGTCGAGAGCAGCTCGTTACAAATTTGAGTAGTTTGCGTTTCTCTTCATCAGTGAAGCTTTCTACAACCCTCCAAAATATTTTAATTACAGGATGGTCTGCTGTGTAGCCACCTACAATGAGATTTAAATTATTTACAGCCAGAATAGTTTTATGTAAGAAATAAATTCTTCACAAAACCTAGCAATCAATCTTGAAGATTTGGGGAAATATTATAACCAGCAGGCTTGTACTGCTAACTTCCAGTACCTACAGCTCCGTCATCACTGCAATTTCCGTTTCATTGCTTACCTATGGCTACTATATCCCTCAGCTTCTTAAATGCAGTTTTCTTTACTGAAGCCTATTTAAAATGAATTTTATTTAGTTTAGCATTTAGCTAGCAACTTTGGATTATTGTCTTTCACTCCAAGAGTATCCAAAATCTGCAAGACCCAGGATGTTATTGAATGAATCCGTTTACCCTGAGGTAAGCCCAGATGTGAACTGATGATTTGGTAGCTACTTTTTGATTACATTCATGATAAATGCAGGACAGGGGACAAATGAAGTAAGATATATTTTCCTTGTGAGAAGTGCAAGGCAAGATCTCTCTCTTCAGACTGTCTGAGAAATGGTAAGTATCTAAACGCAGTAGTAGAAACTACTATCCCAAAGTCATTTGTGGACTTATTTTCAGATCAGACACAGTCAGTGACTAACTTTAATTTAGAAAAGAAACACCCTCAAATTATCTGTCTATAAACTTGCATTTAAGCATGTGAATAAAATAAACTGCATATCTCAACTTCCCACCATGTAAAAAACTGGGTTGAAATTTTAGCCGATTTTCTGAAATTTAGGCACGTCCACCAAATTTGGCCAAAGGTAAAAAGAATTTACCAACTTTTACCAATTTGAAACTTTTTCTTAAAAGGCAGGATAAAAAGCAAGTTCAGTTATTCCCAAGTCAGTCATAACAGATTTTTTTTACTTTAAAATATGCTTACCTGAATAGTTCGTAAAAGATTTAAGGTCATCCAAACTAATAGGAACTTGTGCACCAGAAGTCAGAACCTAACGGCAAAGGAAATTAGACCGTTACATTACAGGCAGAAATCAGCAATTGCTTCTGTCTAGAGTAATTGCTTTGCTCAGTTTAAAGCAGAAGTACCTGTATTTCCTGCTGGTCAAACATTCGAAGCCACTCGAGGTTCACCACGTTGGCCAGCCCCTGACGGAAAGCCAGGCAGTGCTGGCGGATCTGTTTGTTCAGCCGGTAGTCCGCCACCAGATGGATGTACGCGATCCGGTTGGCGCTGGTGACGGGAATGTCCTTTCCACCTGGCTTCAGCTCAACCACCTACAAACACAGCCATTCTCATCACCTGGTAAACTGCACTTCTGTGCTCTAACCGTGAAATGGGGCAGCAAAACACTCTAGTAAGTGATGTATCCATTTGAAGTTGACTAGAATACACTCAGGAAGATTCATCCCGAAGGAAGATAGACAATTTTGAGGAGACAAAGGTGTTTCTTCTGGTTCTGTGTAAGAGCACATTCTGTGCACCCAGACCTCCAGCTGCCAATGCAGCTCACCACACAGCCCCATGGTTTACCAACAGAAAGCTGAATTAGGCAAGCTGCGCTTGACTGGCTGGGCTCTTCCCTAACTGCTGCTGGTGAATTCTGCAGGGTCACATTACAGTAAAAGCAATGTCCGCTGAGTCAAAATTCAAAGTCTGACACAAGCCTGATTTGCAGAATGCTCAGCATTCACAATTCATCCTGTGGAAAATGTACTGCTGTACATCCTCAGTATATTCAGTGAAAGTAAAAAAAAACAACCAAACAAATCAAGCCTAAGTGTTGTTTTTCTACTGGGAAGCTCAACTTCTGTCTTTCAAGTGCACCAAAGTACTCAGTATGGGAGAGTTTTTAAAGAAAAACCTCAAAACTAGAGATACTATAACTGCATTAAGATATAAACCAGGTTCAAAGATAGCTGTTGTTAGAACACTATAGGCCTTTACATATTCTACTCTTCACTACATGAGGTTAATTTTGTTAAGCAGCAGCCCAATTGGAAAGTATTATTAGAGTATTTAAGAGAAGAATTTAAAAAACATGAAAAGCTGAGATACTGTCACCTTCTGAACTCTTCCAAAAACTATTTCTTTTTTTTTTCTATACTCTGGAGTCAGCAATTTCTTCATTTATACCAACTGTGCACTTCAGTATGTGGTAATGATGACATCTTTAGAGCACAGAGAGTTAAACTCATGAATAGCTTCTTTTCTAACATGCTACCTAATAATGCGAGCTGTTCTTGTACTGAGCTAAATGTGCAAAATGGTATGATTAAAAATTCACAGTGCTTTCGAACATTCAGATTTTTTCTTGATTCATAGCTCTTTAAGGCAAAAGAAACCATTAAGATCTGTGAATTCTGACCTCCCAGATAACACAGGCCAGAGGAGTCTGTCTAGAGATTCCTGTATTTAACTCCATAAATCCACAGATGAGTTAGGGCGCATTTTTAGAGACAATGCAATCCTGTGATGGAGAATCTACCACTTTCTTTGATAAGCTACCACAACCTGAATTACAACAGGTGTTAAAAATACATCTTACTTCCCATTTTAATCCTTCAGCTGCAAGCTTCTGGCTTTTATTAGCGTCTACAGTAAAAAAACTCATCAATACTCCACCATGTCCTGTATGCAGGTACAGATAATGCTTAAACCCTACTCCTGCAAGAATTAAGCAAAAAGAAGGTGTCAGTCTGGGTGACACCATCTCACACCCTGTACACTTGCTCCCTTGGACAAGAACCAGGGACACAAGATCCAGAAGGGCTCTCTCTTGAGATCCACCCATCACAGAAGCTGGCATGGGACACAGCCAGGGACCGTTTCCAGAGGGTCCAGGCCAGTGCTGGGGCCACTGGCTGGCCTGAGGATGAGGGTATTTTTACTGGTAAAGTCCACATGGAGTATTAATAGAAGTGTGGGACATGTTCCATACCACAGTGGAAACAGCTGATGAGAAGGGGCCCCTGCACTGCCGAGCTCTCTGTGTTTCATCCCACTGTAGTAATTTTACTACTGTCGCTGGAAAGTTAATCATCAGATTAATCCAATTATTGATTATTGACAAGAAACATTCTAATTTTCACTTCAAATCCAATGGGTAAAGTTTGTTCATACCCACTGTCCTTATTTCAGTGTAGAAGAGCTGAATCAGCTCTTTCCTTCCTACTCAAATACATCCATATGTATTACTTATGGACAGCAACTTCATTAATCTTCCCAGAGACTTTTACATGGAACTAAAGACAGTTTTTTTAATTTCCTCTTATAAAATACCTTTTACAAAACCTAACAAGACCAGAAAGCTCTCTCTTTTTTCGTAAGTTCTTGTCCTCTTCAGCTTTACAAGATCTGAGCAACCAGTGAAGCTCCACATGAACAGATCAGTGTTGTGACCTCAACATTACTAATACTTCACTATCTGCCCAGTAACAAACTTTCTCTACTTGTTTTGCATAACTGCAGAATCCATTGGGGTTTTGACACCATTTAATACAATCCCTCTCTCTGAGGTATGGACACACTGAAGTAGGCCATATTAAATTGCATTAAAGCATATTTGTATCACCTAACTCATCAAGCATCTCTTAAGAATATGGACACCAACAATACACTAGATACCACTCCATGTGCATTAAACAATTTCTGTGAGCTCAGTATTTACACTAAAAGGTGCTTGAACTGACCTCCTTCCAAAAATTGCCAAAGGCAACTACTGGCAGGGTGTTCTAGAAAACTTCTTTATTCTAAGATTCATCCCAGCACTAGGTGAAGTAAAATGTCTGACCTTCCCTGCAGGCCAGCAAACAAATCAGGACACAGATTAATTTACATTTGCATTGTAATAGCACTGGCTCCACAGTGCTCTAGGGATGTCAGAAAAGCTGTATTCATTCTATAATAAAAAGCTACTCTCTCCCCAAAAAGTTCTCTCTGCAAAACAAAGGAAAAAAAGGCATTGCACTCTTTCTGACCGCTATTTTTAGAAAACAGGACAAAGCTGTTGTTGTTTGTTTTGGTTTTTTTTTAAATCCTATTATTCATTTCTTCTATTTTTATATTTTGAAGTAGCAAATCTTGATTTCTGATCCAGTAACATTTCTGTAGCTCCCCTTCCTCCCCAGAGCCCTGCATTGCCACAAGTACAGGTACAGCACTCAGTTAAGTGCATTTCCTGGGGTTTTCCAGAGAGTAAACTATCCATTTTCAGAGTTTGTCAGTGTGATGTTAATTTTACCACTGTTGTGTCAAAGTATCCTCCAAGACCAAAACAAAAGGGATAACAGAACACAAATAATAAATATATTGTGTCAAAAAGGCTAAGAAGGATATAAAACAGAAAACAGTAACACTTGGTAAGCATAAAACTAAAGTAAAGGTAAATGCACTCAGTGTTTTCATGGAATTAAAGGAACTATTGTAGAATTCCCACCTAATTCTAAAAGGCGTGAGTGAATGTCAAAGAGTTTCTTTTTAAAAAGGCCATAGCACAACCTAATAGACCTTAAGCGCCTTATCAGTTTCATTTTTATTTTTATCCATCCGGTTTTGGCCACTAGATGGGGCAAGACAATAAGCCAGGTTACCCAGGATGGGCCACACGAGGATACTACAGCCCCTCGTAATCCGTTTCTATTCTGCAGGTCTAAGTTTAAACAAACAAACAAACAAAAAACATCTTAACTTGGTTTGTTATCAAAATCGCATTTACTAAAGGCAGTCAAACCACAGATATAATTCAGGTAAGTATTCAGATCATTCAGACAAATTTGATTCCTTACTCACAAAGTGCATCTTCAAAATGAAGGGGAAATACCAAAAGGGGACAGAAAAGTCCCATAAGAAGATGTCAGACATGTATCTCTTCACAGAACCACAAAACCTCCAGCACAATTTCATAAAGCTGTTAATAGATATTCAAGAACTCCTACAAGATGAGAATATTTTATCTTTTCTCTTGGGCTCTGATAATTTTCGCTCACATCACCCCTACAGTTTTTCTCCACTTTGAAAAGAAGTCAATAAAGTGGTTTTTTATTTTCCTGTCATCTGCCTTCCAGATGTTTATGCAGGAGTTCCAGGTAGGAGATTGCATATGAATGCCTAAGAACACATTTTCTTTAAGTGTTATGAGTCTGCCTGAGAAGGCTCAGCCTCAGCTTTACTAGTTTGCTGCTGAAAAACCTCTAAAATCATCCATCTAAGCCACTATACCCTAGTAAAGAGGCTGTCAAGACAGAAACTTTCAAAATGCTTTTTAAGGCTTCAAAATCTTCCCCCGAAGAAATTTAAAGGCAAGGAGTTCCCCTTTGGTGAGTCAGCATATTTTCAGTGACAGTAATGGCATTCACACCTGTTTAAAAAGCTCAAGAAGGTGTCCCAAAACCAAGTTCTGTATGATATGGATTTCATAGAAACTGCTGCCATATATAGCATAGTGCTCCTCTGTGGATTTGTGTCTTTACACTTTATTTATGGAATCTTCCGATCACACTCAACTTCTGATCCATGAAGTATCAGTGTTTGAGACTGATACTCTCAAGCAGAGTTTTGTGGAGTACAGTATCCAACATTTCTGAAGGAAGAAGAGTATTTGCATCTCCCTCTTGCCCTGCACAGCCACAAAACTCTCCTTCCTCACTGAAAGAAGGGGAGGGAGGAAGGTCTGAGAAGAGAAAGTATTTTCTTGAATTTGCTAACCTTATTCTTACAGACCTTCCATAACCATCGTGTAAGATAAAAGGAAAAACTAAATCAATATACAGACCTGTAACAACAGGCTGACCTCCTCTGAGACTTAGCTACTGGCCACCATTTTCTAAAGGAGACCCAACAGTTGAAATGTAGGCTGCTATCACTGCATTAGACAGATCTTTATCGAAGGCTATTTGTGGTTGGAAGATAAGGTTGATGGCATAGCTCCCCTAATTAGCAGGTCTAATGTGCAAATTATTAAGTACCTTTTTCAACTTCTGGTGAATGCACTTTGACAATAGTTTAATGGGGTCTAAAAGCACATTACAGGATTGGAATCAATACACTGATAATAGAATTTCTACCTTCTACTACTGACAGAGGCAATAGAGCCCCTTTTGAATGTGTCTTTCATTGCAGATAATGCTTTTGTGCCACAGTTGGTGGATGGACACTGTCATGAGGACAGCTATTTACAATGATAGATTTATGATGCATTTATTGAGCACTAATTTATTAAACACTAAAGTGGTTGTTTAGCTGAAAACTACATATAATGTACATTCAACATAAGGAGTGCAAATTAAGCTCTTTTCCCAAAGTGAATTAGCCTTACCTTGGCACAATCAATTAGTATGCAATGGTTACAAGTCAAATAGCAGACAAAATGTATTTATCCATATGAGGTTTATTAAGGTAATGAAATGAAGCATAAAAAGAGCCTTGTTGCATTGAAAGGCAGAAGACAGTGGCAAGAACCAATGGATTCCGTTGGACTATACTAACATGCAGTGAGCCTCATAAAAAGATGGCTGATACTTCATGGGTAAAATGTTCTCTCTTCGAGTATAAAAACAGCAAACCAGCATCAGAATATTTATTTTAACTTACATTTCATCTTATTACTCCGTAACTCACTAATACATTAAATCTTCCTTATAAAGTTATGCCAAACAACTACAAATCAGAAGTCTTGAAAACAGCAGCCACAGCCCTCATTTTAGTTAGATACTAAACTGGATTTGTGCTAGCTGTGACCAACAAAGTTGTTACTTTAAGCAGAGTTAAGTAAACAGTTTTAGAATTCAGACTTTCCCCACATTGTTAAAAACCCCAGGTAATACTGGAAACTGCTATTTGGTGTGCTTTGCTCCCTAGAACCCAACCTCGGGGTGCTACAGACCTCAGTTCAGTACCAGCCACGCAGAGCACACAGTACCACAGAGCAGGCACTCAGAATGTGCTTTTGGGTACCTCTGTATCATGCTTTATCCCAAGATCAGAGTGGTTTTCTAAAGACTGCGCAGGTCAGATGTTTTTATATAGGGAGTGTAATCCAAGGAGGAAAATGACATATGGCATGTGTATAAAGGTCATATCAGGCAACTGCTGCCTCTCTCCTTTAGTATGCTTTAGGAAATCCAAATCTGAGGGTACTATTTTAAAATTTAATGCAATTCAGATGTTAGGATCTTCCAAAATGACAGGAAATGGATGACAGAAGAGTAAGATAAAATCCAAGCCTGACACCGTTCGAGCAGAAGTGCTGGCCAGCAAACTTGCTATGACTGAAGCAGCAGCAGGAAATCCGCGCTGCTGATCTCCAGGACAGGTTACGGCACCTCAGCGGTGCTGCGCGCTGAGACGGGCACGGGCCCCGCTTCCCCGAGCAGCAAACCCCAGAGCACCGCTCAGCCCCTGCTGGAGCCTCTGCTTCTTCCTCACAAGAGGAGGCTGAATTCAGATGCTGCTGCTCGTCACAACGTGGTTAAGTCTACCTTTTCCATCCATTATACGCCATGATCAAGTGTAAGTTTGAAATCCTCAGTTTTAAATCCTCAAAAATCAAAGAGGAAGCATGACAAAAGACTTTACCTAGGAGGTTACCTGCATTAGCACACTAAAACAGGCTTTCAGAGCTCTAGTGACATTTATTTTCTACTATGAGTGATCTTTAGTCCACACAACAGAGCAAATAAAAGCTATATTCAAATTATATGGTGCAACTGCATTAAACACTCAGACTTAAGGACACAAGGAACTGCTCTTCAGAAGCACTGAACACCATTTATTATCCCCTCTGACTAATCTGGTATTTCAACCCTTAAAAAAAAGGGAGGGAGGTAAAAAAAAAAATTAAGGCTGGTCAAATTTCAGGCTCTCTTACTTTGAAAATTACAGATAAAGGAGTCAATGTTTATTTCACAATAAAGGGTCTTTACTATCGTTATTGTTTAAAACCTCTCTGACTGCTAACTGCAATTCTAAAACCAGGCAGTACTTCTGTAGTTTACACTACATCATCTAAATTTTGCTATTATTACAAGTGCAATTGAAGGAACAACCTATTTTTGTTCAAGAATCATTCTCAGGCAATAGAACTTTATATGTATGACTGTTAGAAAATAATCACTGCAGTTTACTCCTTGAAAGTAAAATACGTAATCATCAAAAGTAATCATCAAAAGTTAAGTACACAGTTAGTTACTCTCTACTCCAAATACTGAGTCAGAATCCCAGCTGATGCCTCACAGCACCTTTAACAGTTGTTTCCTATCACATTTAAATTAAAGAATTAGTTAATAGGAATAGTAAAAATTAATCAGACATAGATAAAAGAAAAAAAAAAATTCAAAGCCATTCTTACCTGTGCCTCCCCAAGGTCATTATTTACCACGGTGAAGTTTAGTCCAAGTTCTTCCACATCCCCTTCATAGCTCTTGAGAAAAAGCAAATTTTTGTACATTTCTGGGTCTAGTGAAGCTAAATGATGAATGTCAACATCAGCACTTGTCCCTAACAATTTTGAGAGGAAAAAACTAGCAAATGGCAGCTCCACCAGCATATTTTCATAAAGAGCCTGAAAAATAAAGCAATTAAAAGCACATTAGATTTTATTGTTGTACATGCAGGAATTCAGAAGATTATTGTCTATTTCTCAACTTCTGAGTAACTCTATCTTAATTTGGTGCCTGAGTAGGTTCTTCTGGCATGGAAATAGCTCAGATATTGCATAAATTTAAAATATTCATCCAAAATTTGAAATGGTATTTCACAAGAATATTCACGAGGTCACAAATCTCGCAAATTAATTATGTTGTGATTTAAAATGCAAGGTCACTGCTTATCTGTCATTACTCTTCTTATCCAAACTGCATTTGTTTTCAGGAAAAGCAAGGTTTGCTAAAGGACAATGCAACTGCATTAAGAATGTCTTACAAAGTAAATTTACATCTCTACTTTTGTTAGCACCATCACAAGCAGTATTATTCCTTTCATATCAATCACTACATGCAGAACTGTCATCCCCCTCATCCCCTTAAAATAACTCTGTAAACCCAGTACATTTCAAACTAATAAAAACTATCTCATGCATGTTACACAGATTCATTACTGCTTGCTTGGTGAATTCCACTGCTCCGATGCCACAGTCAAAACATCCTCATTTCCAAGCCAGCAGTTTACCAGTTCTGACTGTATCACAGGTCCAATCCCCTCTATGCCTGACACTGCCACAGATGTCGAAACATTACTGAACCAAACATGCACCTGATCCAAATTTGCAGCATTCATGAAAAATGTATTTCGACTGCAACCTCAAATTATCCTCAAGAATTTTCAAACTCCAGCAACACCATTTTAAGTTCATCTACTGTATGAGCATACTTCCATGTAATGCAAAGAATCTTTGAATTATTTTTTATTAAGTCAGTAACAACTGCTTGATTGTAAGACAAAGTACTTATGGTAACTCTCAGAACAATGAGAGGTGTACCCTTCAGAGCTATTCTGAATAAAGGACCACTGCTTTAAAAAGACCCATTCCTGGCACATGCTGCCTTTCCATTGTCCAGTCTGTTTGCCACATCAGCATCTCTACCAATGACAACCAAATCTTTACAGAACATTAATATCACTGCCAGGCTGATCAGAAAAGGCATCACCAACATGACATCATTGTAACATCATTGTTGTTCCCTTTTAACTCTCCAAGAGCAGAGTTTTGGCTTAATTCCTCCCTAATCTGATGCAAACTTAGAAAAGGAGTCACACCGAAGGGAAAAAAAACAAAACTGAAAAAAAGACCAATAGACGTAGCTCTAGTCACTCAATGATATTCCAACAAAGACTTTAAGAAAAATATACACAATTCTTTAAACTTCTGAAAGAGCATTTTTCTATGAGGTGAGTTAGACCTTGCAAAAAAACCTGAGAATAACGAGTTCAAAGCCAAAGGGTGCATTATATTTAGAGCCATATGATTTATTCAAGGTGTAGAAGTCAAAATCCTCATTTGTATAGTTGACTTTAAAAGCAAACTAGAGGGATAAATCATTAATTTGCAATGTGTAAGGTCAGTGTTTGCTGTTCCTGCATTAGTAACAATAAAGCTATTGTAATTCCTTAAATATATCAAAGCTACCCGAATTTAAAATGGAATTCCATCTGTGACTCATAAAATGTAAATGCAGAGGTGTAATTTTTTACACAAGGCAGGTTTAGGCCTTTAGAGCATTTAATATACAAGGACTAATAAATGATAGCACTAAAAACTATGATCACATCAGCTAAATGGATTATAAATTAAATTTCCATAATGTATGCAACTGAAATACAAATGTAGACATAAATCAAGGTATTTTCTAAACACAGGTTAATTACACAAATTCAAAACCTGTCTATTTTTTATGCAAAATAATCCACTTAGCATTTTTCAAACTGGTCTTAAGTCTTCACCACTTGCAACACTTGATCCTAGAAGCCTATCAATAATTCCTTGTCAGGAAAAAAACAGCAATAGGTATATTGAAGAAACTTGTATGTTATTTTTCAAGTGTCTGTCTTTTATGAGTGTTTATTGCTAGAAA
>WAAG01056612.1:1048-24734 GCA_013390105.1 Tichodroma muraria | reverse complement strand
ATCAGTCGACTGGCAGCTCCTAAGCACAGCACTGTTTCAACAATTCACTGTTTGCCAACAACATCCCTTGAAAACGCTTCCAGCTACACTACAAAGACATCCAACTGCACGTCAAACCTCACTGCAAGGCAGCAACAAGATTTCAGCCTCCAAAATACCTCGGGCAGTCAAATGGGACTTCTACATTTTAAATACCTTCCGTATTACACAGCTAAATAGCAGTTAATACTTTTTTTTCTGAAATGGAATTTGTATTCCAGATTTTGTTNAACTTCAAATGCTACCAAGAATTGTATACCTCATACAACCAGTAACTGTTTAAAACATTCACTTCATATATTCCAAATGATGGAAATGTAACTGCAGTCATATTCCTAAAAGCTCTGTGTTGAAAATCACTATATGCAGAGTAGAGCTGGTGACTTCAATCAACTTAAGCTTAAGCATGAGGATATACACAAAAGTACACATATGCAAACTCTGCCTAACTGGTAGTCAGGCTAACACAAATTTCCTGTACTTCCCAAGTGTATAATTTATTAAAATAAAACAGAAATTTAGCAGCAGTAACATTCAAGCCCAACATCTGAAAGTGCCTGTCTCTAAAGTCTAGGGAAATCTTTTGTTTTTCCCATCCACTCCTAATTAGAAAAAAACGTTACTGAATAATTTCAGTACTGCTGTAGCTTTGTATTACAGAACTCTGGTTTTACCTTTCCAAGCATCCTCCCAAGGAAGTAGTAATGCCGGGCATATGAGTCCCCAACGAGCATCTGTGCAGCAGGGTTAGGGTAAAGCAGTCCCTCATTGGTGGTCTTAAAAAAACCCTGGTTAGGGTTAAATCCCGATTTGAGGAGTTCGTTCAGAAATTCTCTGAAAATTCCACCACCATCAATACCAGCTTCATCAAGACCGTGCGCATTAAGCAAGTGAACACGAATGCGCTTTTTTAGGTCAGGTTCTGCAGAGAAAGCAGAGAGACAAACTCAAATGCAATTGTCTGCTTCAGTTTTGTATGGATAAAAACACATGTAACTACAAACTATATATGTTAGAATAAAAATTGACCTATAAACAGTAGCAAAACTCTTATTACTGTCTTGAGTTTTGGAATACTCAGTTTGTGAAATACTCACTTTGTAGAAAATGTCTTGTTTTAAGAGTCATCAAAAAAAGAAGTGGCTAAGGCCGTAGGTAGGGGAAGAAAAAAAATCCTACAAAATATTTAAAAGAGACCCAGGAGTAACTTGAAAATTGTATTTATATAAAATATTGCGAATGCAGGATTCACATGAACATGTGATTTAATTCAACGTAGTAAAATTTGCAGTACTACATTCCACCACTAAAAAGAGCCTTGCACAATTATCAGACACACTGTACCCAGCAAATCCTGTTCAGTCCATATGTATTTGTTGGCAAAGATTAGCAAAGCAGATAATATCTAATGAATTACACAGAAAAATATACAAATTACAATTATTTTGATGAGCAAATGGGAAGAAAAGCACCACTAAAGCAGGTTGTAAAGAGATTATTTGGACTGCAATAATCAGAAAGAATATGAGTAAGAATTACTTCTGTAAAAAAAAGGAAATTTAACTTTTAAGAACTTTCACATCTCAGAGCTAATACAACTAGTCAAATAGCTAAAACACCAGTCAAATAAGCAAATATGGAACTATATGCTAAGAACAATAAAGTGTTATAACAAGCTAATAACTTATCTGCAAACCTACCATTCTCAGGAGAAAGTTTATCATAAGCATCTTCATAAATATAATTTCTTCTGATAGTGACATTAATTCCATCCAAAAACGGCCCATCTCCTTGAACTTCTTGTTTATCAGCATAGATCAGTCTTTGAAAAATCTGTTAAAATGTGTGAAAAGAGCAATCATGTCATTGTGCAGATCTAAATATTCAACGAGAGATGGTTACTTCACTACTGTTACTGTCCTTTGAGCTGCCTCTGGCACTCACTTTCAAGGGATTTGTCTTCTCACTCACTGAGCTGCAGAAACTTAATACAGAGCCATGACCCAGGAAGGGGAGGAGGGGGACAGAAATGCAAAGAAATTTTCTGTGCTAAGATACCATCCTCAGTTTATTCTACACAAAGAGGCACATCTATAGACATTGTGCCAGTGCTTCCAGTTTCCTCTCCCTAACTTTGAGAGTTCTGAAACGCAAAGTATTCAAAAACAAAGGAAAAAAGTTCCACAAGTATTTTACATACACAGAGATTGCTGGAATTGTTTGATTCCTTTTATATTTGCATATATTTAAATACACAAAACACGGGACGGGACTGTTGGAACAGCTGTCTCAAGGCTTTTAGGAACATTCTCAGTGATAAGAAAATAGGTACCAGTTCCCCTTGTATAAGCAGTGAACAAATAATTCCGACAAATTATCTAAAATCATGGATATTACTGCCATATTAAAAAAAGAACCAGAGCATCATAAAAATTCAAAACAATTATGCCGGGTGAACTACAAATTGAACTTCACACTGTCCATTTTCAAGTCTTCACAACAGGAACCTGTTCCCCTGAAGAGTAACTGTAGCTAACTGTGCTTCTATGCCAAGACGTAGCATGGCAGAGGGTTGCCTAATGTATAATAAGATTCCCTCTATCCAGGGAGTATATGTTTACTGTATTCTCTCTTGTCATCATTCCCATATTCATTAAATAGTCTAGCACATTTTCCAAGGTATATAATCTCCCAGGAATATGTCAGGCCATTTTTTAATGAAGAAGGTTAAGTAAGAATCTGCAGGGATTTTTAAAAACAACCAATATACCATGAAAGAGGAAAAGTGACCACAGCAAACAAAGGTAGAGTAAGGTCTCAAATCTACTGTTTTAATGGGCAACTGGTGCTAGCGGAGAAGATGCTTTCCAACCAGGAAGGTAACAGTACAGACGAAGCAAGAATCTTTCCTAAGGTACACAGCAGGAAAACGAGAAAATAGTCCTAGGCTGCAGAAAGAGAAACAAGGGATGGACATAAAGAAAAAAGTTCACAATAGGAGTGATTAGGTAGCGGAGAAGATTACATGAGAGTTTGTGAAATCTCCATTTCTGGAGATAGACAAAACTCATCTGGACAAGTCCTTGTGCATGCTGACCCAAGTCTGAAGTTAATTCTTGGGCGAAGAACGATGTGAATTAGAGTACCTCCAGAAGTCCCTTCTGGCCTAAATTTTTCTACAGTTTTATAACATCAAGACATGTAGCCACAGGCACCTTTTTTTACATACAGAGCCTGAGAATATGCTCACCATCACCCTCCTTCCTGAAGCAGGACTAGATACAGTTTATTAATTATTGTTACCCAACTCTAGATGGAATAGACCATCTGGTATTGCATCTCATAGCAAAACTCTTTTTGGTACTGACTCTGATTCCCTACATAATCCAGTGTTTATGGATACGCTAGTCCTGAAAATGAGAACTCTAATGCCCAACTGAAGCATTTGCAACGACTTCAGACAAACACAGAAAAACAAGCAATGCTGACTGAAGCACACACCATGGGAAGTAGCAGCACCATGGGCAAGCTGACCAAAGCATGTCCTAAGGAGGTGAGAACCAAGGCACTCGCTACAAACTGGATTCATTACCTCCCACAGCCTGAAAGGTGCACCCCAGCGTGCCTTAAGGCTGAAGGGGAAAACACTCCCTGGGGCTAGAAAGCTGAAGAGCCTACCATGGAACTGGACTCTGCAATTGGTTGTAAGATACCTGCTATCTGTTAAATCAAGGTAAAAATGGCATGAGGAAGTCAGAAAATGAAAGCGCATATGGAACAACCCCCACACACAAGCAGCACTGAGCTTGCCATACTAAATTACAGAGCAATAGACAGCAACTGACCAAAAGGAAAAAAAACCTTATGGTCGTGGTATTTTCTTCCCTTACTGCAACTTGCTCCGTCGAGGCAGTGGGAGACTCCAAAGGAATGCTGACTCCCACTACTGTACAAAAAGGGCCGTACACACTTGTTCCAAAACACAGTGTAATAGGATCTCCTCTACAGAAGTTCACATGTAGCTTTATCCTTATCTCCAAGCTCTCATGCCATTGCTACTTCAGTTTTTGTGATAAAAGCACACAAGGTTCTATGAATTCCAACTGCACCAAAAAAGGCTTTATGAATTCCCAAAACATAATATGGATGCATCTCAACACAGCTTTAAGAAGTCCAGAGGCTGGAAGGCAGTGCCTAGGTCATGACACAGAGATCCCTGTTTGAGGTCAGCTCCCATAACTTCCCCATAATCCTAGTGTGGGACTGCCATAAGATGTTTTGTTGGAACAACTGTTTCATAGAAGCCTGAGAAAAAAACACACATTTTCTACCAAAGCTGCCTCTGTCTGTTTTGACAAAAAAAGACTGACTTTCCCTATGGAATTACTCTTGGCTCCCTTGATGGTGTCTTGAAACATAACATTTCCAAGACAATTTAGGGACCAGTTTTTAAATAATTGATACTGTTGAAAACTAAACCAGCTTTAAAAAAATGTGTTTAATAGAGAAAAATCTTTAAGAATATTTATGATGCAAACTGAAATAGGTAACAGAACTAACAATGACATCTATAAAATCTCAAAAACATTCAAAAGCAAATCCCATCAATCATGTACAAGAATCTTGCACGTTTTAAGCTATACACTAAATTAGAAGTTCAGCTATTCAGCTATGGACGCAGGAACTTAATCTCTAGGTGTTGATTTCCCAAAATGGAGATCCATTATCTCATTTGGAGCAAACCCACCCAGTGCTCCCAAGTCTCCAGCTGTGAGCCTGCACTCTGGCACAGACACACAGCCGGTGCTGTGCCACCACAAGAGGGTGCACTCATGTAGAGCCATCTCTGAGCCGGGACTGCAAACTGCCCTCAGCCGTCTCGGAATAAATGCTCCTAACTTTAATGCAAACATTATTAAGGGCAACGTAAGTAGTAAAGTAACAGAGAAGTCACTAGCTTCAAATGTTCAGCTGCTGCATGAGTACTGAAGAAAAACAGTACAGACTGCCATATCCTTCTGTAGGTAATCGATCCAGTTTCTACCTCATTAAGTGCACTTTTTACACTTACTCAAAACAAAAAGCTAAAAAAACCAATTGCATATTAAATTAGAAATTAGGTACCTTTACTCTTTCTTCAAAAGGAACTACAAAAGGTAGCTCTGTCAGAATTGCAAGTTGTCGTTCTTCAGATACAGAAAGAGGTGCTGGTTCCAAACCCACTTAAAACAGAAATAATAATTTTAAAAATTTTGGAAAGAACATTTTTTTAAACAATTTATTTTGTATCAAGTGACTCAATCTATTTTCTGCAAAAATACGTACATTAAAATAGTCTATTTACTACATATTCACTCAAAGCCTTACCTTTCTTTAAACATTAGTTGCTACAGGCAAACCGAAATATAAGTAGTGAAAACACACGAAAACAAAATGCATATAAAAATACTTCTGAACCTCTATTTTATTCAGAAAAAAACACCTTATTGACATTTTAGCTTAAAAATTAGGAAAAAATGCATGATAGAATACAATTCTATCTAGTCTAGTAACTGTGATGACTTAGAATTTTCACTGCAGGAATATACAATATTCCTACTCTCATGGTCTAAACAGTTTACAGTTATTATGCTTTCAACTACATCATCGACTTCCAATCAAGTCATTTTAGGTAAAAACCTTAAGAATGAAACCAAATCTAAGGAAACCAATAGAAAGATAATATTTATTTCAATGAGTTTTCTCCCCTAACAACAAATTCACAGTGACCACATTAAATCCCAGTCACTGCAGAAACAGTGAAAACATCATCAAGAATCTCTATAATGTACTTAAGATAAAAGTCTTGGAGAAGAATTCAAGAAGTCACAGCAGAGAGGCTCATTCATGCAGTTCCCAAACCGCTGTGCAACTCCTTTGAACCCATAGAGGGTTTTTTAGGAAACAAATCAACTTTTGGTCATGCACAGTAGAAATGACAATCCTGCTCTAACTTCATGGGAGGAAACTCAGCCGGTGAGCACAGATCTGACCATAAGTTAATTAAGTGCAGTCAGTATTGCTCACTGACGAGCCACTGTGGCCAAAGGTCCACAGAGGTAACAACACCCACAGTTCCTTGGTTGTTTCATTTTCATGTTTAATAACCACCTCTCCGAAAAAAGACTCCAGAGTTTAGACTATTCATAAAGTGTATTACGAAATAAGTAAACATTTCATGTCACTACCCTGTCTGGAAGTTTTTGATCACCGTTTCAAGGTTTTTTCTGTAGCTTCTACCCATGGTGACAAGCATCTTCTGCAATCTTCTGAACACTTCAATGTTCTTTTTTGTTTGTTTTTTAAATCCTCAAAGCACTTTATGTAGGGATATTTTAAGCACAAATTTAATAGGATATGACCCTAAACATCACTTATCTTGATATATATTCACTGGGAGCAGGTTTCAACATTGCAAGCTTTTGGAATTTCTGATAAAATGCTTATTTGTGATTACCTTTAGTTTACTTAGTAAACATTTTTAATTAAAGTCAATGTATGAAGCCTATTAAGCTAACAGTTAAAAGCATTTTAAATGAAAAGTGCTTGTACAGCAAAGGTAAACTACTACATGACTTCGACAGTTCAATTATTTCAGTCAATTAGTCAATTTTATCTGCATTTCTCCATCACAGTTTCTTTCTTTAAAGAGAAATATGGGATGGAGTCATCAATACGGAGGGCATTTAGAACTCACAAGTCTGCCATTTAAGTAAATGAAAAAGCACAAATAAACATGACCATATGTGATTCAGCAGTACTTTCATGCTAATTGGCTTTAACCCATATGGAGTCAAGAGGGATTAAACAAGTCATGTGCACAAGGTTACCTGCTTGTTCTCACACATTCATGTTGACTGCACTTTCTTTTTAGCCTGATTTCGTATGGAAACGAGGTTCACATGAACACACTGTGTCACCTTTCCTCACCATCCTGCCTCCAACACACCTCTTGAGAGTTCATCAGCTGAACTTCAACTTTGACAGAGAATAGGAAATCCAAAAACACCAGGTACTGTGAAAATTTTCAATGGGCCAGAGAGGAAAAATTCCTTTAGTGACCTGAATACAGGCACAGCCAGAAGAGCAGTGCTCAGTGTGCCAGCTGACCTGAAGCCAGCCAGGGAAAGGAGGGCACACAGCTGCTCACACCAGCACAGCACAGGCATTCCTTATCCCCCAACTGCCCACACCAGGGGAGGCATGAAATGGAGAGAACTGGGGACATTTGGGGAAGGAAGACCCAGCAGAGAGCTCAAGGTACTCTAGGTATGAAGGCAAGGAGACCAGGAGAATGTGAAAGTGATAAATGTGGAATAGGTTTGACAGTGGAGAACATCCAGACAGTATAAACAGCTGTGGAGAGTCATGTAGGTCAGTGAAAGAAACAAGAATTGCTGATGTGGAGAAGAGGTGACTTCCTAAGAAAGACACTAAACTGAAAAAATATGTAATTAAAAATTCTCTAATTAATTAAAATTCTCTAATTAAAAATATCTAACTAAAAATTCATACTTACACTGAGCCAACTGGTTATTATCTGGCAACTACAATAATAAGGTAATCAAAATAAACTTTTACCATCATAGCTACTCAAAATTATCACTGGAAATGTTCAGGTTTCCACCCTGGACAAAGCTCTTAATTCTGTACAACCCTACAGCAGCCTTCAAAGGCTACAGTCTCTCTGTGATCTACTGTATCTGGCTAAACTAACTCAAGCAGATTGCATCATCTTGAAAGAGAGTAAGGAGTCTTGCAGATGAATCATTTTGCCACTTAAAGGCACCATTTTTAACTCATTATTAATTCTGCACAAGTGCCAGTGATTTAATGATTATTTTAGCTGATCAGAGAGAGGTAAAATTCTAGAACAGTGAAACTGAAAAGATATGAAAAGCTGGAAGAAACAGACTGTCTACATCAGAAAGCATATTGGCACAACTAATCTAGTGCAAATTTACCCTGATTGCTAAGTTTGTTCCATTCTCTAATCTTTCTCTCCAAATTCCACAAAATCCTGATATTTTGAGTAATTCACAGGTTTAAGTTTCTGCCTTATCTAATTAGAGACAATATTTAAAAACAGGAATTAATATTTACCATGCAAAGCCTATTTGTTACAGTTTAATACATAATGAAAATGTTTCTTTATAGTATACGGTAAAAGCAAAATCTCAATGCTTTACATCTTCTGCAACTGTATTGATTTTTTATTCTATGCAACTGCCTTTTATATACATTAATACATTATTTTAAAAACATATTTCTCCACCTCATCATTTCCCCTCATCAATGCCAGCAGAAGTTTGGGCAAAGAAACTATTAAATTAAATAACATTAAATATTCTAAAGATATACACACGTGCATACAAGGATACAATTTTTAAAAATATCTTAACCAAAATTATGAAAGATTGCCTTGATTTTGTCTACCAAGATTTTACTACTAAATACTCAACTGAGTTCTAGAAAATACAGATTTCTTTGCATAAGGCAAACTCCTATTTTGACTTAGCAAAGCTGAGATTTTATAGACTGTGTCTTACCATCCAAAGTAGATTGCAGCGGTCCTATTCTCCCCATCCTCCTGACTCTCCAGACGTGCCTGGCCGATGGCACATACAGCTGTGTGACCTCACAAATTAACAGGATTTCACAGTTAAACAGGACCTAATTACACATTGCAATTTACTACTGCATACTAAATACGAGAAGTTGTCACATGCAGGAGTGCGTCTGAACACCTGAGCATCTTCATTTCTGCTGATCCCTCCTTACACTTGTACCTTACAGGAGAGCTGCACAATTAACAGCAATACAATATAAATCCCATGTATTTAAAAATACCACACAATGTTACATTTAGTCCTGGTGTTTAGGACACTAGAGAAGCTGACTTTGAATCCTGAGACGTCAAATATTCTGTTTATTTTGTATTAAGCATGTGTTATGATTCAAAGGAATCTAGTCAATAGCGGGTATTAGCTTTTTCTTTTGCACACACATAAACATTTTTTGAGATCAATGGCATTTTTTTTCAAAAGCTCTTGGGGAAAAAGGAAGTAATTTCTAGGTGAGGTTAAGTACAGAAAATGCTGCTGAACTTTATTTTGGAATAGAATTTTCCCCACTATAGAGCTGTTCTTTCATTTAGCATTTTCAACATGAGAAGATGCAACTAAATGCTACCAGATTTCCAATACTCCTCTGCTATAAATGCCAATGATTTACACTCTTGCACTGTAGGGCAAGTTCCCCTTAATGGATTGGAAATGCTCTTCAACATACAAGTTTCTTAACAGATGCAAGACTTTTACATCAGAGAAAAGCAACATTATTCCAGGTTTTAAACCATACAATCTGTGCAACATCAACATCACTAATACTGTCAGGAATCAAATACTTTACCATTGAATATTTGGCACCTGTAAGGCTATGTGGAAAAGGATATGACTCTTACCTTATCTGCTTTAATGTTTTCTTGTTCTGACAGCCAGTGATTTGGTGGACAGAAATTTCTCCTTGTATCCCTAGATTTCAACATTTTCACTAAGTTTGTGATGACCTAGGTGTCAGAAACACATGCATTCAGTATACATTTAGCACTGGAATGAAATTACATAATTTACAAAGCAAAAGCCTTTTTAAAAAAATCAGTAACGTATAAAATTGTGACTTATTTTTAATTCACAAAAACTTGCTGTTAGCCTGAAATACCTCAGAATGAAATTAAGTAATCATGGTTCACTTGCAAGACATAAAAAAACCTGGCTTATTAAAGTCTCATTCCAAAATCTAGAAACCAGGACTACATAGGATTTAGCTGTACTACACACCTAAAGTGCTGCATGCCAGTTCAGGGAAGCCCAAACCAATCATTATCGACATTAAACTACTTATTTAAAGAAAATATAACACCTAACCAAGTACACACACACAATGCATATTATGTATGTATATAATGTTATTTTATCCTCCTAGCAAAATTGAGAGGCTGAGAAAAATTGTTATCATAGTCACTAGGGTATCCTTGCAATTTTAGTGTTTCTCCTGGCAGTTTCCTCCAATCCAGAAAAAAAATAATAAATAAAAGTAAGTAGAGAAACCAAGCTAACAAGTTCTCCACCTCAAGCAGAACTGCCATACTCGGCTGCATGCCTTCTGTCCAAAGCTGAATCAAGTTCACCCACCACTACATAAAACATAATTAAGTGGAATCAATAGAATAGTAAATTACTAGGCTAAAAAGACATTATCACTGCTACAACGAACAGCCATCTGTTTGGCAACTTTAAAGTACAGCACTTGAAAAATGAGTAAGAAAAAAATGTACACAGAGTTTTTCTGAAATAATCTTGCTAAAAGACAGTCTTAATAGACAGGTGTCAAGAGTAACAAAGTTTAATGGGCCTTCTAAAGGATTCTGTGTCTAGCTGCTACACAAAAGAGCTTTTAACATCCAGATTTCAAGATAATGTCTTTATTCAAGTCAGAACAAAGAATGCTATTAAGGGAATTGTCTGATTATATGGGAATTTTCATCACCTTTCCCTTATAAAAATCAGTACAGGTTACATGAGTCGCTGAAGCTCTCTGGTCCCATTACCACTGTGAGTGAGGCAAATGTTTTTAAAAGGAAAATAAAATCAGAAAAGACTATCAACATGAAGACCATGTAAATACAGTATTTCACAAGCAGCTAAAGAAATCTTAAAGGAAGCTGAATCAGATTAGGTGAAATTGGAGTTTCTCCTGCAGAATGCATGGATACTGAGAACACTAACACAGTTACCACCCCAACTCAGCAGTCCTTTGTAAAAGTTTTCCTAAGTTTGTATTCCATTGAAAGGGAAGATGTACTGCAATAAAAAATATTAAAATGGGGACTTCTTTACAGTAAAGTGTCCAGTGCAAGCAGCATTTAAAACTAAAATTCAGCAAAATTAGAAACTTGATTTCACAGGATTAACTCAAGATAGTGAAAAAATTCTTGTGTTTAACAAAATCCATTTTCATGTACTCATAACTTAAGATTTTCTATGGAATCTGTAAGTTGACTACACTACTCATCGTTCTACCAAGCCAAAAATGGGGGATTCTGTTGAACGAAGACATTTGCAAATGTAAATCTTACCAAAGACCTCCAATCTGTTAGCAAATATGCACATCACTGTCAGCAGCCTCACTGTTTCCAGATTTACCATTACCTTGCAGAAGTAAAGCCTATATTGGCATGTATGTATGTGTGTGTATATATAGAGAGATTTCTTTCACTTCATACACATCACTAGACATCAGAGACATGGAAAACACACCAAAGAAGTTGAAATGAGGAAGAAGTGAGGAGTTAAAAGAAAAAAGGAAAAAGAGAAATTAAAAGCACTGATGATAAGGAAGGAATGTGCCTTTTTTTCAGCAGCTTGCAAAAGCTTTAGCAAAGATAAATCCCATGTATTTGATAAGATACATTTAACATAGTGCAAAAGAAAGAAAAAGCATTTTCTACTTGAATTTATAATTAACTACTTCAGCTTTGTTTTAATGATTTGGAAGAAGGTACAGCTGCCTGCTTATTGGCAGGAAGCAATTCTGAAGCTGCCCTCAGGAAAGACTCAGTGCTATGTACAGGAGTCTTCTCGGTGGCATTAACTTCAGCCACGTTCAGTTTTTATCTGTAACAACAAACATGCTTCTGAAGAAGTAAACAAGGGAAGCTTCGCTAGTATCTTCTTTTTTGGGTAGAACTGGAGCCTTCCAGATCCCCTCAAGACTTACATTTCCAATTCCACTGATGGAAGACAGCCCCGGCTACTACTGATCATAGTAAGAGTACATCCAGTTTTGGCAGTTCCACTTTAAGTCTAATTTCTGACTGCCAAAGTGGGACAAAGTAATTCAAGATTTTACAACTTTCTGCATGACAGCATAATATGATCAAATTCACCTGAAATCCACCAACTTACACAAAAATTGATTAAGCATATCAAACTAAAGCAAATGAAAAGAGGGAGGCATGATATGAACTGCATGCATAAAAATACCCCTGGTGTGATATCTTTTTCAGAAAAAAAAGACATATTGGGTGTTTCATTAGTGACCTTTAAATCAAAAGTTTATTTGGCAATTTAAAGACAAGTAATTAAATTACATTGTGCAAACATATATTAGATCAATCTTTGCAAATTACAAATTCAGAGGTGCATTAGGACTGTATTCAATGCAATCAAAACATTATCAGTTACTCTCACTGCTATTAATGCTTATGCTCATAAGTGAAATGTGTTGTAAAATCAGGCAGAATAGGCTGGATAGAGGCTACCTTAGACTTGTAGAATGAATAAGCATTCCTTAATTAGCCCATCAGGTTAAGTGCAAGCCTTAATGGGCCTTTCCTAAAGTCTAGCATGACATCTTTCTCCAAACATGGCCAAGAAGAAAGTTCCATTAGCAATATTAATACAAGCTTAGTTGATCATTTTCATTCAATTAACTTCTTTCAATTAAATAGATAGCTTGACAAAAGCAGTGATAAAAGACCTGAAGGGACAGCTGATGACTCGAACTGAACATTAGTGTGCGAGAGGTCGCCAGTATTAAACAGACTGTAAATCTAGCATTCAATTTGGAAAATGCATTTCTTCTGCTCCTACTTCTTTAATGAGCAATTTTAGCTGACTAGATGTGTTTGCTGCAGAAATTTCATGACAAGTCAAGCACTCCTTTTTTTCAGCAACAGCTATATTAGAGGATTTTTTCTGCCAGCGTTTTCAGCTTCTCTTAACTCATGTCTTTGCTAGGATGCCACAGCTAAAACCAGCAGAAAAACACTGGTAGATATCCAGAAAGAACAGACACTAAATTCACGTTTGCTAAGCCAGATTCACCTTCCCTTTAGTATTCCAGCAAACTGAAAATGAGGAATACCAACAGGTTTTAGGAGAATACCAACAAAACCAGTACAGCATGGTACCAAAATAGTGTAGTCTCTGATACAGAAGTACCTGAATAATCATTAGATTGTTAGAATTTCACATTTATAAAAAATTACGACAACATGCTTAAGCACCTTGGCGAATGGGAGTCCGAGTTAAATCCCATATTTTACAAAGTTACTGTTTTATAAACAGGACAAGCAAGAAAACTAAGAGTTGACAGAAGGAAAAAAAAATTTGTTACAGTTACCAGAATTTAGTTACTTGAAGTTTAGCATATATGCCAAACAGCAATCTTCCCAAATCCATATTCCTTTTATTCCAATATAACTAGAGAAAAAACCATCTAATTTCGTATCTTCAGCAGAATCATAAAAATTTTATTCAGCTGTGTTCCGAAAATCGACACAATTTACCTTGAATAACTGAATCCACCTTTTCTGCTCTGTCTGTATACATTGCTGCATTTCCGTGTTCTTCGTTACTCCAACGCTTCTAAATGCTGCAATATATTCCTCACGAACCTCTGGTTTGGTTTCTGGGTAAGCCAACTTTATGATTCCTAGACATGCATCTCGAAGGCAGCGGGAGAGTATCACGAGCTCTTCTAGTGTAAAAGGCATCATTGATGATTGTCTTTGACCTACAACTACATGAAACACAAGCTTAAGTTTTCTTAAATGACTTTCAAAAAAACCCACTTGTTTAATTAAAACTTAATGTTCATGCACATAATCTAAAGGTAGAGAAAAGAAATATCACCCAAAAAGAGAATGAGTAAACATTTATAGAGAGGAGATGAAATCTTGGGATTGTGCGTAGTCGCAATTATTTTAATTACAATATCCCCTTGATCTCTTTTGTGATTCCTCCTAGTTAAATTTATACATTAAACTACAGGCTCAGTCCAGAAGAAGTTCACTCTCTTCACTAACTCATTCAAAATTACCATGATTAAGAACTTCCATATCAGACCCTGTGTAAAGCTAGGGTTCCCAAGGTGCAGACCATTAATTTTTTTCTCTTTTTTCTAAGTGCAATCACCATAAAAGAGCCAGCTGACAGCTGAATGCTCAGGGGACCACCAGCAAGCCAGCCCAGAAGATCCTTCCTCCCAGATGTCAGCAAATCATTGCCCAGGGAGCTCTCCAACCTCACACAAAAACATCTTACAAAGCACTGCTATTTAGTATGTTTGAAACTCACCTTCTATTGGGTCACCAAAGAATTCATTATCATGAATAGAAATAAGTGAGTGACTAAACAAAGAACTGAAAAGGTAGAAGAGAGGGATAATTCGGCTAGAGTCTTCTAAAGACATTGGAGAGCCTCTTGAAATCACTTGAAGGAGTGGCACCATAGACCTTAAAATACAAAATGCAGTGTAAAAGAGAGGATTAATAAAATACTCTAAGTACTACCTTCAGCATTCTATTAAAAGAATGTGGTAGCAGCTCCAATAGCAATACAACAGTGGTGTTTTCAGTTAAATAACTATTATTTCCAATTCTTGGAAAATAAGGTTACTCTTCACAAGTTCTTGTCACTGACACCTCAGTGTCCCCATAACAAATAAACTTGGGCATTAACTAAGATAGACTGCAGATCCTTTGGAGACATGAAGCAAAGAGAAGAATTCTCTGCATGTCAGCACTGACCACGTCTACAGGTCCAGTGCCTCGGCTCCCAGGAAAGTGGCTCTGCCACCAACTATTTCTGGACCAGTCAGAGCATGTGAGATAAAACTCACACACCTGCAATGAACGACCCAGGGCTTCAGTGTTTCTTACACTGATGCTTGTAAGCACTCCAAGACCTACAAAATGTTCAACTCATTTTAAATAAGTATTTTCTTTATTCCGTCCGATTTCCAAGATTTTGCTCAGTTTTATGAAATCACAGTAGGTAACCATACCTTCTAACTGTCCCAAAGCCTTTTCATTAGATATGCTCTATTTTAACAAAGAATCAGTTCCAGAAATGGTACAATACATACCCTGTAATCATTCGTGTAGTCATTGAAGATATCAAATACCAAAGATGCCTCAGGAATCTGGCATTAAAGGCTAAACTATAAAGAAGCCTGCAAGAAGAAGTTCAAATAAATTGTGTCTTCCAAAATACTGTATTCACAAAACACGTTTTCTGCCAAGCATTTCTCAGAAATTAACTACTTAGATTTACATTTTCAAGATGAAGGGTCTTATTCTGATCAAATCGGGTGAAAGCTCCAAAAGCTGAAAACCAACCATATAAAACCTTAGATCAAAAATAACTGTTTTCATTAAACCAGCAACAAACTATACAATATAAATCCACATTTCCAGTTCTTTGCAGAATTTAATATATATTAATAAAAATAACGTAACACTGAATTTGTGATCTGCGACTTTTTAAATTCTAATATAGAAAATTACACCGAACTACTTAAAAGGTCACTTCTGTGGTTCTTCTGACAGTAACAAACAGCAATTTTTTGCAAAAGGTGGATTAAAATATCTTCATTTATTTCAGAACTATAGCAATTTTACTGGTATACTCGGCAGAGAGAAATTGAACATCAGTGGAACAATGTCAGGACAGCTACACATACACTAACCCATCTGTAGAATGAAAATTGTTCTTTGTTTGAAAATATTTTATTAATTAGAGAAAATAAATGTGTAATTTCACAAGTCAGTTACACACAGAACTGACTTTAGCTATATTATTTCAGACATGATTACAGTACAATAAACTTTTTATAGGAATGAGAAATAAAAAGCTTCCTGAAACTAAAAAGTCACCACTAGGATATTTTCTTCCCTCTGCAGGAAACAACATATAAGACAAAATCATTTGAAAACATGCCTTCTAGGAACCAAACTGAATTTCACTGACTAAACATTTTTCAGGTTCATTTCATTTTTCAAAGAACAGTATTCAGTTAATTTTTCTAGATGATACTTTCCTAGGTCTCCTAATTCCTATTAGGAAGTAAGTTCCTATTAAAACAAATACTGAGATTGACATGTCTCAGCAGTCAACAGTTTTGCAACATCAAAATTCTCTGTGACCAGGCATACAAGAGATAGGAGGCTGGGAAAGGGAAGCAGGGAGGGGAGACTACCTGCTGCCAGAAAACAAAGCATTTATGGTGGACAGCACGGAAACTAAAACTTGCCAGATGGCAAAAGGAAAAGAAGCACACATTTCATTAAGGAAAAAAAGTAAAACATCAATAAAGGCTTAAAAACATTGGAGAATGGTTTAACTCTCACACAGGAACACCTACACAGCCTCTCACAAACCAGTGCACAATGCCACACGCCCCTGGGTCCCAGCTTGCCGGCTGCTCCTCCTGCTGCCTTCCCACAAGCACAGCCTCAATCCTGACCCCACAGCTGGTCCCTTCCTCGGGCTCCCAGTTCACCTGCACCCACCAGATCCAGCTGCACAGACAAGGATCCGTGCCAGGATAAAGCAGCGTGAGGAGGGCCGAACTCCTCACTAAGCACAAAGGATCATTTGTTTCACAGGTACAGGGAGTTTTGGAAATAGAGTAGGGCCATGCAGAAAAATGGGAAATGAAACAAGCAACCTTAAGTTTGCAGTGCGCCTCTTTGAATCTTAAACACACAGATCAGTACCTTTAAATAGAGTTGGGAGCTTTACTTACTTCAAAGAAATTGCACACTGGGGACATTACCAAGTCCAAGTCAAATTTGAAGCAACTGCAGCTAATGCCAGTTTAAGGCAAGCTCTGCTGTTACATTAAGTTCTACTTTAACTATGTGGTTTTTTTGAAAAAATTCAACCAGAATTTGATACATGAGAATTGCAGTCCCTTCCAAAGTCACATTATTTTGACATTTGGCAAAAATTATGCATTAACATTTAAGGACAGCCTTATCATACCTAGCTAATTTGGAATAAGGATTTGTATGTTAATGTTTAAATATCTGAATGACAGCTCAGATGTCTTGGTTTCCAAAATGAGGAATTTCCTCAGTGACCTTCAGTTTTCAGCCTCATATTTAAAATGAAAAGCAATTTGGCGCCTTGCCTTCAGGTCTCATGTAGCTTCCAAGCAAAAACTTGTTAATTTCACAATCATCCCTGGAAATTATGTAACAGTTTGAGCTGAAATGAACAAACATTATGGACGATGAACCTATCATAATGTAATTCATTTTTTCATTCTAGCAATATTCAGCAGTAATGAAGGGGAAAAAAGGACAAACCTTAAGAGCTTATAATAATAACCTTTGCCTAAGTTTTAGCCATTTTTATTCCATATCCGTGATTCAGGCAGTCAATTACAGCAACTGCTCTGTTTCATGGCTCAGTTCCAGAAATGCTGAATGCATTCAACTTTCACATTTCCCTTTCCTGAAAATCTGGTTGAGTACAAAAATGTACATTTGGTAGAAGATGGTACCAACAGCCTGTTTCATTTATATGAAATAACTGTAACTATGAAGCAAATTAATTCATCAGTTCTAAAGCTTCCATTCTAAAGTTTCTGTACTGTGACCAGAAAACAAACACAAAACTACAAACTGAATATAGAATGGTGAATTTGGGCCATGTGTTAAAAGAGATTTGTATCTCTAGATTCACCTGAAATTTAATCCACTGCAAAAGTAAAGGTGGCAGAAAAAACCAGCTACCTTCCCACTCCAAGTACAGAAATTGGCTTTCAAGTTGAAAATGACAACTGTAACCAAAAAATACAAGAAAGAAACCCACCACAAAATGCAAGGATGGCTTTGAAAAGTTGTATCTACACAAAATCAGCTGTAATAAAATTTCAAAATTTTTGGTTTCACATTGACCAAAAAAAGCACTGTGAGAAAGAAAAAATAAAATTAAGTAAAAAAACGTGGAGAATCAAAATAGGCCAAAATCTACCTTATTTGATCTTTTTCCTTGGCAGAGAAAAGATGTTCATCTGCTTAAAAACAACCTTTCCCAGGAAGAGCTACATTAAAATGACACAGCACAAGAATTCCTGATAAACTGCAGAAGAATACAGGAATGGCTTATATATCCTGAGGAAAAAGCCTTATGAACACACAAAGTTTAGAGGTCAGCTAATATAAAGCTTGAGTGTCCATACAGTCTTGACCACTTTTTCCTTTAAAGGAAAAAAACAAAAACAAAAACAAACAAACAAACAAAACCCATAAAACTCTCTAGAAATAAAAAATATTACAGATATTTTGATTTTTATGTAAACTTGTAAAATCTAACTCTGAGGTTTCATTTTCAATATTTTCATTATTCTAAAAACAACCCAAGGAGCTAAAGTTTAAATTCCTCATATCTGGAGGTTTGTAATTTTCTTGAAAATCTCACGGAATGCCACCAACTTCTTTATTATGAGATTATTATATATGTTTTATGTAATGGATTCATTAGTAGATTTTCTGTAAAGTCCAATATTAAGATTTAGCAGAGTTGTTTGGAAGAAAGAAACACTTATATGCTACCAAAAAGGATAAACTTCTTTCAAGTAGAAAATCACACACTGCCTCAACCTCAGGCTGCGATAGAGTTAAATTCACTTTGGTGATTCCTGTTAAGTATCAATTTTAATCAAACCAAATTAAATAATCTGTTCCCAAAAGCAAGTACATAACGATCATTTATTTAGAACCTTGTTTCTCTCTCTAGGTATCTAACTGTCCACAAAGGCCATATGATTTATGTCTACTTGCCAGAATAGCATTTTGGGCACCTCTGGTTTAAAAAAAGTGTCAAATTCCTCCTGTGCAATGGGACAGATGAAATGACCCATTAAGCTTAATTTAGCTGAGGCACCACTACAAGTTAATTAGTTAAAGGCAAGATTTTCAGTCTAGGTCATAAATTGGGCCCAGTTTCCCACTGAGACCATTTAAGTTAATGAAGAGAATACAGCAGAATGAGAGGAGCTCATACAGCCGGCGACAGGTCACTGCTGCCGGGGCAGCGGATTCTGTCACTGCACAACTGTGAGGTGCCACAGGTATGAGACAGCCATTGGTAAATGAACTGTCCTGCTCCTTAGGCTGCCTTACGCTTCTCTGTTTGTACCGGACCACGAACGTAAAGCAAAGCTTAAAAAAAGAAGGTTAAAACTGCATATACAATGATTTTGGCTTTAAGAAAAACACAGCAGTGCCAGAACGCTGCCTAAAGAACGACTCCAGCAGCCCCACGTACAGCCTGGGTATGTCAGCACAGGCTGCTCAGATCACACCAGAATGGCATTTGCCAAACAATTCTGAACCCCAGGCCAAGATGAGCAATGTCACAGTAATTAAGCAGTAGTGATGAACAGTGACCATGGAGCTGCCAACCCAAGGCGAGCAAACTCAGGGGCACGGGTCAGACGGCTGACGGCGACTGACGTCCCAGTACCAGCACACCTTCCACCACTATTTAATACTCAGCTGTAATAAAGATTAAGTCTAAGGCACTAAATTACAGCCCAAGATAGTTCACAGAAACAGAACTTACTATTTATTTGAAGCACAGTTTTGATGAAAAAAGTTTTGCAAGTCTCTCTATGATAACTATAATCCAAGGCACAAGTCTTTTTTTTTTTTTAGTAACTGAATTCAACTAACTTCATAGTGAAAAGATTAAAGCCCCATCCCTTTTGAAAACAAGCAGAATTCCCAATGGCTCCTTTACAATCAGGATTTCATTTTACACCTCTAATCTGGGCTACTGAACACAGGCTACAGTCTGTTTTTTCTTGCATTGTGACCCTCTTCTTTAATTTGGTTTGATTGCATATTTCCAGAATTATTCAGAGTTCATCAAAATTCCTAATAACTAACCCAAAGCAATGTGTTTTTTCAGTTACCCACCTCTTGATCCCACCACCCTGTCCAGAGCATCAGAAAATAACTTTACAGGCTTGCTCCTTTCAAAACTACATTATACTTGTGGGTACCTTGTTTTGGTCTTGATCTCTGTTGCAAAACCAATGAAAATACTGAGTTGATTCAGCAACATCAATGTTCTTAACACCACACAATATCACCATCATCAGTCAAATCATAAAAGTACTGAGAAGCCTCAAGGAAAAAAAAAAAAGCATTCAGCTTTAACAGAGTGACATAAGTCTATATTCTGAAATTCTCATCTTTGTCCAAGAAGGAAAAAAACCTCAGAACTATTAAAACAATACTGAGATATTTGTCATTTGCTCCCTTCTCAAGCCTGTGATGATCTTAGTCCAATTGTCTTGTTATTGAAAAATTATTTTCAATTATTACTGTTTATCATCCCATTTTTCAGTTTTGAAGCTTCTATGTTTTTATCATTATTTTATATTACAGATGTATATGCTGTCAAATAAACTAAGTCTTTTTAACAATTCCTTCTATTATAAACTGTTTGACCCACTGATTTCAAACACAAAATAAAAGAGTACTATTAAGCTCTTAAAATACATTAAAAATAATTTGAGATAAATTATTTTTGCTTAATTATTTCTAAATGGTTTTATTAAGCAGATATACTTCACTCTGGATATTAAGTAATTTAAAAGTTTCAAAGCAAGTGTAGCATCTTTCAAAAGACTATCACTAAATTTGATAAAATTATTTGAGCACTGAAAAAAAAATCACCAAATTAAAAAAGTGAACCTTAGTGACAAAAAGTCTTTTAATTATCTTTTGAAATTCCACAAATAAGCACCATCTGTCCTTCCAAAAACACTCAAAAATTATGTTTAGAATAGCTGCTTGGTAACCTAGGCCAGGTCTAAAATGCACTGAGAGTAGGACAAAAGATTGACACCTGCTGAAATGATGATCCCTAGCAAACCCAGCACTTACAGCTGACTTGCACATCAGAACTAGTAATTAAATGTCTACTTTAATTTACCAAACATCTGTGTAAATTAAGTTCATTTTGACCATGAAAGTAATTGCACTGGTGTCATTGACAGAAATCTTAGTATCTAGTACTTATTTCTAAAATTCAGCTATTCAAAAGTTATAATTTGTAGATTATTTTCTACTAGAATATGCTGAGTAGAACTTTCATAACTCCTGAATTTATCCAATGTGTAAATAGCTTGTTATCACAAATAACTGCAAAGACCCAATAGAGCTTCTCAGAGGAAATAGATGCCATACTCGTACAATTAAAGTTTGGTGACTTCTTTATTCATTAAACACCCCTTTCCACACAGTTCACCAGCAAGCCTCCAGTCAAAGCAGTGATGCATTTAAGCTCAGTAATTACTAACCAAGGCAATGCACTACTTGCAACAATAAAGCTGGCACACTAATTCAACTGCTGCTATGATCTTCAGGTCTCACATCCTGCTCTAATGCAATTAGTCTACAAAGAACTAATTACCCTAATCGAGCAATCACAGTTTCACTGACATCTTACTTCCTCTTGCAGCTATAAACACCATTGGGCTAAGATAGCACCTAATTAGTTTTCTGTATCACTGTTTACAATGCAGTTTGAATTATGTTTACAACATTCCCTAAATACTTACTTAACTACCAGCAACTACACAGGTACTCAAAACTACTTGCATCAGAACAGTGTTAATACTTATGGGTCTCAGTCTGATAATAAAAAGGTCAAAAATCTTTTCCCATTTTTCTGACATTTGTAGTTTGCAATCTTTGTAAAAGAATACTGCACAAATGAACATGTCCTTTATTTTTATCTCATGTGCCAAACCCTCCCCAAACAATAGCGATTTTCAATAGTTAGGAATAATTTTGAATTGCAGCAAGAGATTTTGCCATATACTAAAGAAGGGTGTGAACAAGTTGGTTTCAGTGCTGAGCTAGCCAGAGAGACTCGGGAATTCACAGCACTGAATGTTTTAAAAACAAGGCAGTCCAATTTCTATCAGAATGACACTCAACACTGCCTCTGAGCAAGGGAACAGATAAAATGCTCACAAGAATCTTGAGAGGGCAAAGTGAACAGCAAGAACAGTAAGAAACAAAGAATCCACTCTTCGGTTTGCCTCGAATTACTGTTTAAATCCTGAAATTCTAATTTATTTCAGCTAGTTGTAAAAGAAAACACAGAAAAAACTCCACAAGGAATTTAAAACAAGTCTACCTAAGAAAACTAATTTTAGATGCACTATAGCTCAAGATGATTATTATTTCTACTTGCCTGACTTTTGGCACCATCATTCGGTGTTGTACCATTAGTGTGTGGCAGATTGATGCCATCAGCGTAAAGACCTCCTCACTGGCTGAATCTCTCCAAACCATGTTCAGTAGAGTGTTTGTCTGCTGCTTTGTGTCCAGTTTCTTGAGGCATTCCTCAGTTATGTACTGGACTGATATTCTCCCATCACCCTACAAACACATCAAAGGAAAGCTTACTTTTCATTCTTCTTAATGATATCCCCTTTTCTATAAAAAAAATACTTCCAAATTTAACTAGAATGAAGTTTTCTTGTACAATAAATAAAAACAGAAGCACATATGTATATCCAAGTCTTAAAAATATCAGACCCAAGAGCTAGCTTAAAGCCCCAGCCAGGTAAGTGCTGTGCTTTGGTATCCACCCTTCACTGAGGCCAGTGGAAATACTGCCTTTACTGTAAGTATACTCTGCAACACTTGCACACAATCAGGCAAAATTATTTACTGGCATGAAACACATGAATAATCATCTCTTCTCCACTGACATCAGTCAGCATCAGACATGAAACCCAGAAATGGATGTTGACTCTAAATTCCTTTCCAAAGAATATTTTCACATTCACAATTCTTGGGTTAATAAATGACAACAAAGTTCAGGATGGTCAGTACATGTCTGGGTAGTACCAGCAGTGTGTGAAGAGGAGTGCTTTCTCTTGGCATACATCTGAGTCCAACTCAGCCTTTTCTTTTCCTGATTTCCTATCTTTATCTTGCCCCTAATTGAGCAAAGCTGTCAGGCTCATTGAAGGACAAAAGTTAATCAGTTATAAATTTTTAAGAAACAGATGTTCCCCAACTACTCACCTTTTTTTTTTTAAGACAGGAATGCATGAAAATATAGAACACATACAAAAAATCACAGGAGAAACACATAAGAAACCACACTGCAATAGACAGCATTACTTATATAAAGCCTCCTCAGAGCAGATTTTTTTTCTAGTTTATGAATTAGTGTAAGTTATCTGTGAACAGAAATTACTGCTTTGCTTTTACTTTATCACCTCTTAAGCATCACTGATCTCTAAGCCACAAGTAGAATCTGCCAATATTTACACTGCACACAGTGTGCGTGCCTGGCAAATATTCACACTATGCTGGTAAAGATTTTGGTGTGACAGTAACACGCAGCATCTAAAAACACTCAAGTAAAATGCTGCAAGTACTCCCTTTAATGAACTTTAAATATGGTGAAATGTCTCACATTCTAGAAGTAAAGCATGCACACTAAGTCCTTTGAATGGCTGTGTCTCCTGAAAGATTACATAAAGGCCAGTAAGAAACTGTTGAATTTACATCTGTCCAACTTCGGTGAGTCAAAGCCTTGATATAAGTAGTAGGATGCTAAAGTTAGCAGAGATTTATTCTGTTTATAAGTTTATAGTGAAGAAGTTCTATTTATAACAGTGTCTCTATGTATTACCACAGAAAGCAGGTGTTTCCCTTTGAGGGCCTTTGAGTTAGTGGGTATATACAGACCTACTCTACAGGATAAAGACTGTA
>WAAG01056611.1:4965-15476 GCA_013390105.1 Tichodroma muraria | reverse complement strand
TGTTAATACAGTGTTCTGAATAAGTTATTCATGAACAGATGAGCAAGTTTCATTATCTTCCTGTTTGATTGAGAAAACAACTTCAACAGCTTTAACACCTTTAAACTCTGTATTACTCCGGTAATCTCCTTTATCTCCTGTATCTCCTTTAACTTTGTATTCCATTGTCAGACTAACCAGAGATTTGAATGAACTTTCTGTCTGTGGTAAATCCTAAACCAAATCTGACATGACTTAAACATGTTTAGTGAACAAATACTGAGGAAATGAACAAAAAGAAGAAAGAGGAGATCATGCTGCATGTTTTGCAAGAAAATCCTGAGGCATCAGGACCACGTCATTTTTTTTCCCCTTTTCTATTCAGTAGGCTGGCATTTGCTGAATTGCTTGAGAAGTGCATTTCAAAGGATGAGGAAAGTAACTAGAAAATGACTAGAAAGCTGACTTAGGGTCCCAAGGATGGGCATTCGCACTGCTCAGATTCCCTGTTTCCACTCTTTAGTGCTGCTCTAAGGACAGAATTACAAGCTAACTTAATCCTCCAATATAAGCCTTCACAGCCATCAGGTGAGTTTCATATGCCCACTTTGAGCAATGTTTCTGGTCTTTTTTCTGTCCTTTAGTGATGGAAAATAAATTTCAGTGGTGGAAGCCCTTCTATTTTATTTCAGGAAAGGGAATTTTGCTCTTTGGCACAGATAAGTTTACAGATCACCTTGAACAATATATGTTCAGTTGTTTTTTTTTTTTTCCCTCTCTCTGTATTCATTATTTCAAACAGAATGGGGTTTGATTTTAACAGGTCTGAATAGAATAAAATTTCAACTTTGAAAACCTATTTGTTTTCCCCATCTCTTCCCCTGCACAGGAAACTCTTATTATGTGGCTTAATCAGAAACATATTTCTGGGATGGGAATGCACAAGAGATAATTTTAGCCAGCTGAGGAACAGAGACAGACTTCTTTAGAAACCTACTATCTGATGAAACAACAAACGTTTGGGTATGAATTATTCAAGACCATATTCAAACTATTCAGGAACCCTGATATGGAGCTTGAAGAAAACAAGCCTGGAATCTGTTTAGTGAATTTCTCCAACTTGGGTCTCTTGAGGCTTGATGAGTTCCCCACATGGGAGTTAGAGAGATGTACATTTTTGTGATCTTGGGAACGGGATGGGAGGTGATATTATTATTAATGATGTGCCAGCTTTTTCCCCAATAATTCATATCTACAGGGGGGGTTGTATCACAGTCACATTGATTCTACATGGTTGCAACTACCATGAACACGAAATTGGATTGATACACTGTGTGTACTTCAAGTCAAGCATATAAAAGAGTAATGGTGTCTGGACCTCCTTTCTGATGAGTGAAATACTCTGGTGGGGGTGTGTGTGCCCATGTGTCAGATTTTTCGGTGCAAATTCTGAGTTTCTAAGGAAAGCAAGCAGTTTCTGTGAAAAACATTTATTTCAGAAATATATATTTTTAATGGTAAAGAAATGAGGAAATATATCACTATAAAAATTAAACTATTAGATTTATAACTAATCCATGAAACTGTAAAGCTTTCAGAGTTCTGGGCTCAGCAGCTGAACTCACTCTTTTTCCACCCAGAGCTACATGAAAGCAGATATCTTTGCATGGTCTAGGTTAGAATGAACAGTTATAACTCAGTTATAAACCCATAATTTGCATTAATATGTTGTAATAATTGTTTCACAAAATAAATAGCAATTTTATGAAAATATAATATAAAAAGTGTATTATCACAGGTTAGAAACTCGGTATCAGTCATTTGAACTGTAACTATGTCAACATGTCAGAAAGAGGAAAACATAAAGCCATATTTGATTTGGTTACTACCTAAACTTTAAAAACAGCCCTAAAGTCATTTCAAGATTATCACAATCCCCCTGAGTAATAAGTCACTCAGCTGTCATCTCAAAATGAGTTACTTTGCTGCACACAAAGATATTGTCCATCTGCAATGTTACCAATTAACAATTTGCTAAAAAATCTTTTAACCTTCTAAACAGTTTTGGTTTTTTTTTTTTGGTTTTTTTTTTTCATTTTTACAGATATTCTGAGTCTCTACTTCTTCTGTTAGCCTGAGCTTATGGGGCCGACAGCAAGAGAGAATCATCAGTACACAAAACTGGGGCATGAAAACTTGAAACAGAACTGAGACCGGTCTGATCTGAAGAGAACAAGATTTAAGCCAATTTAAATCACTTCAGGCAAAGAAGGTAAAAACAATATTGCCTCAAGATCTAAGGCAATGAGTTTTTCTTTTTTTCTTTTTTTTTTTCTTGCTAGATACAAGGATAAAATTATTGCTGAAATAACTGTTTCAGAATGTTAACAGCTGAACGATTTTGGGTCATGATAAGCTCAGAAGTGAAAGAGGCAATTGTGGCCATATTTCTCTTTATGGACTCAACCTCTTTGTCCTTTGAGTGGTCTCAATTGCTTTGCTGGAACTCCTGCTTTACCCTCATGGTACTGCTTACACATGTCCATATTTGGTTTGATCTCAGATCTTCTCTTGAACTTTTCATGTGTATGTAAACATTTAGATATCCTGGTAATATATGCTATTTATTAGCATTACATGTCAACAAGAATGGTCAGACCACTTATAAATGTAAATGTGTTGTTTCAACATGTGGATGAGCCTAATCTAAACCTCAATGGCATACAGTAACTTTTTCAAGAAACAAGGCTGTACTACAGAGAGATTTTGACATTTCATGATGTTTTCTATGCCGAACCAGCTGCTATTAACAACAATTCCTGGGTGACTTAAAAGACACTGTCCTCCAGAAAGTCAGTGTGATTTGACCTCTTCTGTCTCTTCTGAAAACTAAATATATTCTTCCAAGACACTCAGGCACTGAAAAAAGTATTCTATGCCTACTAATTTTACAGACGGTTTCACGGAAATGATAATTATGTAGTGAAAAATTAATTACAACAACTATGCTTTCATGTTAAAAAAAGGATACTGTATTAAGGCTGTTACTGGAAAATATTACAGAATTTCATTAAAATATTTTGGCTTTGAATTAAAGGAGAGGATCAACAATATTCTAACTTTTTGGCATTTAAAACACATGAGAATATTCACCCAGGTACTAATACATATAGCAGCATTTACATTTGAATACTTGACTGTATCAAAGTAGTGATCATTGCACAGAGCACAGCAAAAAAAAACCAAAAAACTCAGTTTCAAAATTTGAAAACTATTTTTCTTTTGTAAAACCAATATTATAAACAGTGACTGGGCCGATGTCCCTGTGTTCTAGGGTGACTTCATGATGCTTGTGTCCCCAGCTGTCTGTTCTGTTTATGCTGGATATTGAGTTCTGCACTTTTAAGGCTGGTTCCAAGAGCAGAGGGAGGGAGAAGAAGTGCGGAGTTTGTTTGCAGAAATTCCAGTTGTTCCCCCGCATCCTTCTCACGGGCAGCACTGTCTGCAGCACGGACAGACAGCGGGACAGGGCTCTCCTTTGCTTTTAGTCAGTTGTTTTTCACTTAGCTGAGGCTAGAAGTTTTCTGGGAGCTGTTCAGCTGTTGTTTGGTTTGGGAACACCAGGTCTATTGTCTGGGGGCTCTCTAAGCTGCACTGCGGCCGGACACCGGACCCGAGCCCCGGAGAGACTGAGAGAAACCTGAGGCCAAACCCACGGGAAGGGCTTTCTCTCCGATCTACAGAAAGACCTTCTGAGTCTGCCATCTCTTCAGAACAATTAGAGGTCTCATTGTTTAATATTATTCTTTTTTTTCATGTTTGTGAGTACTTTGCTTGTTAAATAAACAGTTTTTTCCGCTTCTCTCCAAGTAAATCTTTTCCGAACCGACGGTGGGGAGGGGCCGCTTGAATTTGCTTTCTAGAGGGCCCTCATTTGGAGGTTTCCTCCCAAATTTGTGCTAAACCAGGACACCCTGTTAGCTAAAACCTTTTGTTTTCCTTTTTCCCAAGGGTGGATCACATCAACAAATAAAAAATAATTTGCTTATCTAAAGGAAAATTTTGTTATGAAACATATTATGAAATGGTTTATCTTCTGTCTTTTTAAATTTAAATTTTCAAAGCTAGAAACATAATGAGTTACCCATGCAGGCTTAGGTTTCTCTTCCTTTTTTGGGGGGTGTTTTGGTGCCTTGGTGGTGTTTTTTTTTGGGTTAGATTTCTTTCTTCTTTTTTTTTTTCTTTTTTGTCTGGAGATGAGGAAATGAAAATTTCTTATTTCTTCTGCTTGTTTGTTATTTTGATTTTGAAACTCCTATTCTGATTTCGAAACTCTAATAGTCACAATAGTTTCATAGCCTCTGGAAAATGTTAGTATTTTTTCCATGAAATTTATGTTAGAACAGATTTAGCCTGATGGAAATTTTGAATATTGCATCTATTTTAAGTACCTTGGGATCAGCTCCTTTATGGGACTTGTGCAAGACAGGTATAAAGTTACAGAAATGATTCATGGATCTTTGAGTGGGGAAGTTCATATTGTAAAAGATATCAGTGTTGAAAAACAAGCTGGAAATGCAAAGGAAGAAATACTCTATGTAAGAGAAGTACAATTAAAAAAAACAAACTTCAAGAACCCAAATTAACAAAGGTTCATTTTAAAAACAGAATCTTAAGAAATCACTGACTGAGAAGACAAAGTGTTGAACCCCTATTTCCCCCCCCCTTTTACTCATGTTTTCATCACAGCTTTTGTAATAACCTGCCTCAGACTATGAAAACTCAAGTTCAAAATAAGCTTTCCAATTTATACCACACAAGGTCCCACTATTATAAGGCACAGTGTATTCACAGTGACCATACTCATGAAGGCTAAGTTTTGAGGGCACTGTGTCAAATCTTGAATGAAACCATGCCATGTCACAGTACATTTAAGGAGTATTTTTCCTTACATCACAGGCTACAGGAATCAAAGAGCCACAGAACATTAAAAGTGAAGAATGAACCTTCAATACATCTCCCAATAGACCAGATTGCTCAAAGCCCCATCCAATCTGGCCTTGAACACTTCCAGGGATAGGACAACCACAGTCTTTCTGGCAACCTGTTCCAGTATCTAACCACCTTCACAATAAAAAAATTCTTCCTAATATCCAGCCTAAGCTCCCCTTTCCCTTTGTACCCATTATTTTGCACACTACTGAGTAGGTCCTTGAAGAGGCAAAAGTCTGATCTCCTGAAGTCCAGGGCTGTGAGCTTGCTGTGTGCCCCCCTCAGCACCCTGGGGATCTCCAACCCCACCATTTTATGGTCACTGCAGCCAAGGCTGCCTTGGAGCACTACATTCCCCACCTGTCCCTCCATGGTGGTGAGCACAAGAGAATGATAAGCACCATTTTACGAGAGAATGATGAACGCAATGAGAATGATATTAAAGCTCGACATTCTTGACGATGGATGAATTTCTGCTTGTTTAGTTTTTCTGTTGTACTGAATAGTCCCTTGATGTAACTGTTCAAGAACTGTATGCTCCAGAGCTGCCTTGGCTACAAACATCTTCACCATACATCTGCCAGTGCGAGCAAGTCACAAGGCTTACTATGGACTAAACAAGGATGTCAGGAAGCAGGAAAATCTGCCATCAGCTTTTCCCTACATATTAAGCTATTTTAAATGTCATCCCCCATCTTCTATAACTAGAGCCAAAGAAACCTGAATTTTTTCATGTCGAGCTGAAATTCAACCTTTCTGTATTGCATCATATGCATCCTCTTTCCAAACTGGAGGCAGCCATAGGCCTTAGTGCTTTACCTTCCTGTTTCTTACCTAATCTTCATCAGTTACTGAGCAGTGAGTCCCAAGGACTTGGTTGAGTAATACAGTAAAAGAAAGGGTTACTCTTTATGGTTTATGCTTTCCACAGCTTAAATATTGCATGAGCTAGCACCAAATGAGTTTTAATATCTTTATTTTAATTTTGTGCAATTAGATGTTCTATCAGAGTTCCCTACAGTATTTCTTCAAATGATTGTCCCCAGTTAGTGTAATGACTTTATTGACTATCTGGAGAGCAAAAAATACTAAAAAATAAAACTAAAAAATTAAGAACCTAAGCAAAAGAACAAATAAGGCTAGCCCAAGATATAACCTTTTCTTGATGCATACCAAAAAATAGGATTTTTTTTAAAAAATTATTAAAAAATTATTAAGTTTTACTTCTTTTAGTGAAGAAATTATCAGCGTAGTCACCAGTGATAATCTCTGGACTCTATGTTGTTCTACTGAATGTAGAAATATTGCAAAAAGTAATGAAAGGAAGTTGATGTACTGATAGATTTTTGTTTGAAGTTGCACCTGTGTGAATGTCCTCAACCCAATATAATAAGATTGAACTGAAGGAATTCCCTAAAATAGGAATTTAATGTTAGTTTAACTAGGATCTCTGGAACTGACAAGAAAGTCATCACTTACTGCATGTCAACAGAATGGGATTACAGGAGAGATGCAAAATGTGAACTAACCTATAAGAAATATCTGTAATATAGATGAAGAATAAGGCATCAGGTTTAAGCAAATGCTGTTCTTGTGACACAAAAAGAACAAACCATCTCCAGCATGTGGCACTTGCCCCTCTGTCCTTGACTGTGTAGAGAAGAGAAAACAGGACTGTCACTTTTTCACCAAGGCACTTTACCTTGGTTCTCTGTGCCCCAAATCAACACACCAAATCTTTCCTTTTTGTCCAAGGAATAAAGCACAAGCAGGGTGCTATGGCGGCGCTATCAAAGAACTCCCACATCCTCCCTTCAAGCAACTTTATGTAAATCTGAGCCCGGGGTACTATAATTTAGCCTAAATTCTGAGGGTTTTTTACATGCTGAACCTGGTGGCATTTGGGAAAAATGCAATGTCATATTCATCCACTGTGCATTGATAGAAACTGATAGGCATGCATTAGTCTTGACAGCAAGCACTGAATAACTGAAAGCTGTGTACAAAAAAGTTGGATCCTTGCCATAGATTAAATAGATACTGTGCATAGATTGATAGGTACAGATTTTCTTTTTGAGGAACAAAAAAGAACAACAAAAAGGTGGCTTACCCAAGAACGGAATGTGGGATGAATTGGTGACAGAAGCCAGCTTAAAGTAAAAAAATAAAACCCCAACACACAACTTTGAAAGTTCCCATGTTAGTACATGCCAAATCCTGACATCTTTCCTTTGAAAGGTTGATTCATTTTATAATACAATCTCTTCACAATGTCTCTGCACTTTTAGGAATACTGATGAGGAATCTGAGAGTTAAGACAAAAGCAGTGGGACTGCAAATATTTTTCGGATTATTTTTACTTGTGAGAGGGATGGATGGGATAATGCTATTAAAAGAACCCCAAACAACTATATCAAGCGTAGAAACAAACTGTAATTTTGATTTTATAAAGACAAATTCTGACCTGAGTAAAATCAATAAATGAGAAAACGCGATGCTTTTGAAAGACTGGCTTGCTCTCTGGGTACAGTGGAACCTGCTGTAGGTAGGAGAGAGGACAGTCCTGTAGACAGAGAGGACAGTCCTCCCCTGGCAGTGCTGAGCAACAGCTGAGCAAATATTTGATCCTGTTTGGCCGTCTTGTTTTGAAGAGTGATGGGCAAGGCACTCTACCCTCAAACTTGAAGGCTTCTTGCCTTCCAAAATGGCCAGAAACTGCCTTATCTCACTCCAGTTTGGTATCTTGTTGACGTGACAAGATTTTTCTCACTTCTCATGTATTTATGTTTGATTGGTTACAGACACCTTACTCTCACTACAAACCACTGCAAGGTCGCACTGAGTTGAAACAGAGGCAAGTTCTAACATCTCCCTGTATTCTTTCATGTAGCTGATGGTGTAAGGGCACAAGCCAGCTGGGAGATGAAAAATGTGACATGGTACTCTTGGCAGTGTGTCCTCACAGGAAAAGTGCCGGGTCGGCTTCTGTGCCAACAGACGCCCCCCATAAGTGAAATAAAAAGGAAGAACATGACAAGGGTGTGGGGAACAAGTACAGAGGACTCATATGAAGTCTATGTCTGTTTATGCTCTGGGTGTGGGGTGCCTCTCTCCCTGCATGCATTACGTTTTCCATCTCTTGTATTCCAAGAGGAGGTGAAGCGTCAAGCGCCAGAGCAAACATGCCATGTTCATGATCATGTTTGTGGCACAGTGAACATGCCACATTGAACACCCCTGAAAGCTCCCTGGGAACTTTGTTTGTGCTGAGGAATGCTGCAGCTCTGAGCTGTGGAGGGGAAGGAACGTAACCTACAGTGACTGGTCTGCAAACCATCTGTGGGACGTTCCCTCATGGTCCTCAAGGAGCTAATTGATTGCATGACATGACTTGCCTTTGTTTCTGACTGGGGGAAATAAAAGGAATGGAAAGAATAAATAATGCAAGGCACAAAAGTAGACTGACATCCAAAAAACATAAGCACATGCGGCACTACAACACTGGGAAGCATCCTCATTAAATGTATTGCAATGTATTTTTATGCACTGTGGATTTGACCCATTATATTTATAACAGAGAGTCTGATAATTTTATTTCCCAGATATGGGATTGCTGCAACTGCTCTGACATCACCCTTCTGTTACAGTTCCCAAGTGTTTTAAATAGTGACTGTAGCTTTGAGGAACACATGGGTAGGTCTTCTGGGTTAGCACCAGCAGCAGGCCTGAAACTTGCCTGCAGCAGCAGCCGTGTTCCCCTAGGGAGGCTGCGATTTGGGGAGGGACTGTTTTTCTCTGGAAAGATCTCCTGGGTTAGAAACAGTCTGGGTTACTTCTATTAAGGATTTTGTCTCCCAGGTACAGCTGAGATGAAGTGTTAGTCATACCTAAGAAACACCCATCAATTAGTTTGGGCTATGAGATGCACAGTTTTAATTTAATTGTACATTCTTAATTGAGTTTGTATTTGTAATTACAGCTCTAAATCTTAACAGACATATTTTTTGTACTAAACCATTTTCTTTCCTGAAGAAAGTATTCTAAGATATGCAGAAATAAGTACCCTTATTAATTTGAAAATAAAGGATGTATAATGATAGTTAGTTTTTCTATTTCATTGTTATTATTATTTGTTGAATATTATATATTGAGATGCAATCTAACCCCCAAAGCTGCTACAGAACTTCATTTCTTTTCCATATTTTGTTTGCATTCGATTAAATATATATGACAGCTAAAGGATTTCTAAGCAAAGTATTTCCTTAAAACTAAATCACTATTTTAATTCAAGTTTGAAACAAATAAAAATCAAGTCAAGACTCAGATGAATATTTTAATTTTATTATTGTTTTTAATTAAACCTTTGTATTCTTTTCTAGGTTTCCAAAGCTGAAGAAGTCAGCAATTTGTGACTTAAGACTCTATGAATATTGTTTCTAATGAAGGTCTAGGATTTACAGATCTACCTAGCATTGAAGCATGCAGTGCTGTTTGAAGTGTCTGAAATTATGTTTGAGCTCCATGGCACGTTAAATACGCAAAAAAAAGGTTGTTAATTGCTGTCCTTATCAGAAGGAAGCTGTTAATCTAAAAATCATATCATATTGTCAAGCTGAAACCTTGGCCTTAGTGACACATATGAGAAAGGGAATTTGTACTGAAACCCCAGACTGCAGTGTTATGAGCTGTGCTAAGATCTTCAAGCATATGGAAATAAAAGTTTAAAAACGGACTTACCCAAAGTGAACCAGATTTAAGCATCTTTGACAGGTCAGGGTCTCACTGTGTTTTCTAGGTACCATTGTGATTCAAGAAGAATCGGTGCTGAAACTGATCATGATGAATTTTGCAACACAGTAATGACAGCAAAGTAGCTTTCATGTTTACAAATGGCCCATGTTTGTATTATGTCATCTCAGAAATTTCAATACTGCTATGATCATTCCTCAAAATGTGAAAAAAGCAGGAAAAGGTTTTCCCTAGAAAAAATACAGGAATTTATTTACCTAAGGGTTATCTTAGGAAGTTATACTTATTTAAGATATTGTAGATGTGGTACTGATTACTTTTTTTGTTGGAAGAATTAAGTGATACATATTGTCTTCAGATATGATGTGGTGGGAGTAGGTTATTTTTTTAAATTTTTTCACCCACTCTTCTGGTTTGATACTTCTTTGGTTTGGATTGTGAACTTGTTGTTTCCTGTCAAGACTGACAAGTAACTCTCCTGCTGCTTATTTTTGAATTGAAAAAAAAAAACCCCTGAAACTGGTTGCGTTTGTCACTGTCCTATTTTCCCACTGCCAGCATCTACAGGTGTCAAATGCATCCAAACCACTGCTATAAATGACTATGTAAAACTTGAGTCGAGGGGGAGTACAGTTACTTGTGAAACAGCAAACTTAATGTGGGGGAACTAAGAAAGCTTCTCTAGGTGACTTAAAAAACTTTCTTCCTTAAGAAATTTAGTGATGAGTGAACTTTGTGCAAGAATCTAACATTAAAAAAAAAAAAAAAAAAAAAAAAAAGGGGAGGGAGGA
>WAAG01056610.1:893-22662 GCA_013390105.1 Tichodroma muraria | reverse complement strand
TTTTTTGCCTGTTTTGTCTGTTTTGCTTGTCAGTAAACTTATTTTTTCACTTATATCTACTCGTATTAATTTCTCCTTATATGTGGCAAGGGATTGGTTAAAACTAAGGGGAGGTAACTCATGTTAAAGTGTCTCCCTTAAATTGTCTTAAACTAAGATACCTGGCATCTTGTTTTCAGTGTTCCTGGGGAGTCCAAGGGTTTCAGCACCTTTGTGTCTAGTGGTTATTGCTGTTATCTCGGCTGTTGTTTGTTTTCTAGTAAAAAGTTATTTTTTCATTTATATCTTCTTCCGTCCACATCTCCTTATTGGTGAAAGGGGAGTGGTTAAAACTAAGGGGAGGTAGCTCATTTTGGCATCTCCACTCCATATAATTGTCTTAAACCACAGTGGCCTGATAACTTGCCTTCAGATGTTCTGTGAAGCTATAAATATGACATTGATTACCACCATAGAGCATGGTGGTAATAACACCAAAGTTGCAGGTTCAATCTCTGTCTTACCGGTCACTTTAGAGCTGGACTTGATGATCCTTGTGGGTCTCTCCAAAATCAGAATGTTCTTTGATTATGTGAACAACACTGTGATCTCAAGATACAGCCTTTAATGTATTTAGAGCTGTTCAAGATTTTGTTGCACCTTTTTTATGGGGGCTGTTTAAAATAGAACCTTAGAAGTCTACCAAGTTTGTTTTTCTAGACCCTCTCTCCTCCACTCAATGCATTTTTTCAGTAAGTGCTGGAAAATAAAGGAAAAATCAGTCACAAAAATCTGAGTCATGCAGTTAGGCTACCACTGTACATCTGTCTGATATTGGAGTAGGCATAGGAATGATCAAAAATAACTATAAACTTGATCAAGCTTGAAAGAAATTCCCTTATTGTGAAAGAAATTTGAGTGAGGGATAACATCCCTTAGTTTAGGTTTAGTTCTGTTCTCCATACTGAAGAGAGAAAAGCACTGTACCTAGTTCATTTCAGAGGTGCTGCTTCTGGAATAATGTGAGATCAGGAAGATGTCAGTCTGTAAATATGATATACATCAGCTATTCTGGTGACATAAGTAAATAAATAGATATGTCTTGGATAGCAAGTTTCTATAGTTCTAGGCAACACCTTCTTCTGCCTGTAGCTTTGAGAAAGTGGATATTCTTGCCTGTACTGTTCATTTCATCTTGAATCTTGCAATAGTTTGATGTATTTATAATGTTCTGAAGATAGGTAAATAATACATTAATCCCTGTTTTCTTTATTATAAGAAAAGTTCAGGATGAAGGCTTGAAAATAAGAATTCTCCAGGCTGATAAAACCGAGAGCAAAGAAAGGAAATTAAAATGAAGATTATCATGGATAAAGGGGACTTCATCTCAGAATTTTGTCTTGCTATACATTTTAAAGTTGTAAAGTTGGACTGGCACAGCCATGTCAACTGGGAGTCCTTTTAGAGAAAATACCTTTTTCTAAACTGATGGACCACTGCTGACAAAGCCTCAGTGGAAACTGAGGCCTCCCAGCAGAAGGGTAGTTCTCTGTGTGTGGCTGTTGGGGGCTGGGTTTTTCTTTCTTACAGAATTTTCTCCCATACATTGCTAGGGAACTAATTACTGGGTACTTATGGATACTCAGGAAAGACAAAGGAAATGGCCAAAATCGGGGGAGAGGGTGGCACCCGGACTTCACTTCTCTCTGGGGGAGCTGCTCTCTTGGAGGGAATAGCGAGGCTGTTGGTTTTTTACTGTGTGGAGATTTCACTGGCACTACTGGAGCCCAGCTTGGAGTGACCCAGCACCATCTGTTCGTGTGTGCACCAGGAATTCAGAGCCTGCTCTCTCCCTGCCCTGCTGGAGCCGCACTGCCGCGCTGCCCGCGCCCGCTGTTCCTTCGCTCCTGCTCTGGGTTTGTCCACGCCGTAGCCCGCACCCCCTGCCTGCTGGGACGGTTTCTACAGCTCCAACTCTGGCCACCGAGCTTCTAATACATCTCGTGCAACATCCTGGGACTTTTTTGCTCACTCAGGCCATCTGTGACGGTAACTGCACCAAAGGGAAAAGTGCCTGTGGCCGAAAAGACTCACTGGGCCCCGATTCTTTTTTTTGTTGTTGTTAACACCATAGTTATTGTTGTTATTTTGTTTATCTTGTTATATACAGTAGTAAAGAACTCTTATTCCTATCCTTACATCTTTGCCTGAGAGCCCTTTAATTTCAAAATTATAACAATGTGGAGGGGGAAGGTTTTGCATTCTTCATTCCCAGAGAAGCTCCTGCTCCCTCTGGCAGACACCTGTCTTCCAAACTAAGACAGTGGCTCATATTGTTTGAACGGGTGACATAACTGTAGTAGCAAAAGACATCCTGTAGACCAGTGCAAAGTAAGTCTGTAGTAGGAAACTATGTTAGCATAAGTAGGCCAAAAGTGCGGGACAGCACCAATTAGTGGTTCCTAAGCTATGCTCAATAAGTTAAGGGCTTTTCCAGGTGGCTGAGTGAACATGGAAACAGCTCATGCTAGTGCTTCCTGCCACTTGTCATAAAGAACTTACCAGTATCTCTACTTGTGTAAGACTGGCATAATCTAACAGATAGGCAGAAAGCATGTTTTCATAAACTTCTGTGGGAAATGACAAATTGTAAGAAGGTTTTCTGTTTTTTTTTATTGTCTTCAGTGAGAACCATGAGACAATTTGAGCACCAAAGATGCAGTGAAATTATTAAAACGTTCTCCATCCCTATAAAAGATTTCAATGAAGACTTTCACTATGTATTATCCTACATTTTTCTTGACTAGATACTATGCTGAGCTTTGGTATTGAACAAGTAGGTAATGTGATTCCCATGTGCCTTTTAATTGTCACTATGCTAGAAGTTTTCCTCCTCAATGAACAGTTATAGTTTTGGTTTGTCTTGCAGAGTTGAATGTAAGCTCTGGGAAAATACAACAGGGTGATTTACATCTCGTGTTCACTCACAGCAATGTTGTTCCTCTGTTCTATTTTATTATAGCTAATTGAATGTATTTTCCTAATTCATGTGGCTACAGTTATGTTATTGCAACTCTCATGATGTTATTGGACAGTATAAGCTCACACCAAACTCAAAATTTGTGTCTTCCCCTTTCTCCATATGATTCAAACTGGGGAGAAAAAGACTATTTTGATTCGTAAACTGGAGTGAAGGGAAAAGGATACAGGAGTTTGAAATAGGATTGTGTACCTGGAGCCTGGAGGCAGACATGTCTCAGTTCACAGGAAGGTGTTTTATAAAAAAATTTTGTCTTGTTGCATCTCCCTTTCATAATATACATTTGCTGGTTAGATTCTACTCTTCGGGGTCTGTTCTTTGAATCATATCATTATGAATTAAAAAGAAGACCTCATATTCCCTGAGAAGAGTAACTACCAGACCTATGATTTATGTGATTCATAGATGAGCCATTCAAATGGTTAAAGCTTTTTGTACAGCTGATATTGTAATGAAAATGTAGGGATCTTCCTTAAACTGGAGATGTAAGGTTGTAAAAAGTAGCCAGGAGTTGAGTCACAGGACAAAAATTTATGCTCCTTGGGGCACAGCCATTGGTTTTACATGTTACAGAGACCTAGCATACTATGCTTAAGAAGGGATAATTATTTATTGTATTTGATTAAATAAATTTCCTGTTTATAGTATTATCCTGGCTAGGACAAGGCTAATTTTTCCAGTAGGCAGGAGGGGGCATGGATAAGACCATGAGGTTATTCAATAACATCTCATGTCATTGTCTAGGATGGGGGAAGGAATTCTCTGAATCACTCTCTATTTTGTATACTTCCATTATTTGGATTGTTGCTATTTGTTTTCTTATTTCATTGCTGTTTCCAGTAAATTGTTCTTATTTGATATTTATTTTTTGTGCCTCCAGTTCTCCTCTCCAGCTGTCAGATGGAGAGGGGGAGTGGGAGGGGGAGCAAGTAGAGCGGTGCCTGGATTTTGGTGGGAATACTAAATTGGGGAATGCCATTCCTAAAACACAACTGGTATTTAAAAAGTGTGGCTCTATCTGCCCTTATCTAAAGAATCTTAATTTCAAATTAATGGCTGGAACCCAAGTTCCATATGGCTCCATATTCTAGAAAACAGTGGTGGCTAACCTGCAGTCCTTGAAGGTTCTAAATGGACATGTAAACTCATGGCTACTCATCTATAAGGTGTTGTATGACTTCACTGATAATTGCTAGCTGATACTACTGAACCATAACTAGGAGGTAAGATGCTCTGCACAGGCTTGAAGAAAGCTTGCTTTCTCTTCACTTAAAGGAAATCCTCCCATCTCCACTAATAACTAGCGTACACACATACTAACATCATTCATAGACACACAACATGTACAGCAGATTCTGTGTCAGAGCTGTTATCTCTAGAAATTGTTCTGAGTTGGGCCTTGTTTCAAAAAGGGAAGTGGAGGAAAAGAAATATATTATAATGAAGCTCCTGTGCCATCAAAAAACCCCAGGAGTCACCAATGCTTAGAATACATGGAGCAATGCACTGAGATTTGAGGAGGCATGTTGCAACATCATGCTCTAGGTTCTCTGGTTTTTTAACTTTGTGTAGCCAGTTACAGAAACTTTTGTATGTTCTGCATTAAATTTCCAGTCATGTTACACTAACTATGTGATACATGGCATTTGATTCAGTTGCCTCCCATCACAGGAATTGAAGAACAGTGCAATTGATCCCTGTGTGTGGAACATCTGTTTAAGTCCTATGAAAGGACTGATTTGAGTTTTGTGAAGAGTAAAAAGGGGCAACTGTTTTACTTTTTATTTAGTTGTCTTTCCTACTGGTTTTCTCTGTATCAAATAACATGTCTTCCCTCAGAGTACCACCAGACTTGCCTTGAAAGCACTTCTGGAATTGGTGTTTTTTTTCTGGATTACAGTTGTGCTAGTATATGTTAAACAAAGCATCAGTTATAGAATATATTAAAGGTTTTTCTGCAGCCTTCACAATTTTACTTTTAAACTTGCCTATTGCAGTTTCTCACTAGTTTCTTCTTAATGCAAGGAAAAAAACAAAACAAAACAAACAAACAAAAAAACACACACACACACACAAAAAAAGAAAATAAAAGAAAGAGGAGCAGTTCTAGGAAACTGGAGAATAGCAAAATGTTTACTGGAATATGTAAAGTACCAGGCATTTTTTCTTATATCACAGGGTATCAACTATTAGATTACATGACTTGTAGTCATGACACATAGAGTGCTCATTGTATCATAATAATATAAATGAGCCAACATTAAAACTGCATAGTCCTGTTTTTTACAATTATTTTCAGCATGCCTATACTATCTTGTAGTGGGTGATGTGGACATGCACTTACAAGGGCTTGCCTTGCAAGCTGATAACCTGCAAAATGTAATAATTTATTAGGAATATGATAAATCAGTACAGGGAGAAAATGTAAATAGTGTGCAAGAGTCTTGTTCTTTTTTTATTAAATAATCAGAGTACCAATAAGAATTAGATAATCGATAGATTTTTCTGCAGTACACTGTAGGTATGGATTGAAGTTATTCACAGTTCAGATATTTTTTATTTTTCTTTTGGTTTTGTACCAACTGAACATTTCAGAAGGTTAATGCAGATTGATGTTTCATTGCTGCACTTGTAACACAATCAGGGGTGTGTTTGATAAGTCAGCAGATTTAACATTAGCTTTTTAATCCCCACAGATACCATGTATCATCTGTACCAGTAAGTCAGTGATGGAAAATAGGTCAGGTGGGTTCATTCCTAGAACATAGAACATAGGGTTAAATATGGTCAGTTGGCATGGTAGCTTGAAAATTTATGAAATGGTGACTTAGTGCCTAATGCTGACATATGCAGGGGCAATTCATAAATCACAGAATGGTGTGGGTTGGAAGGAAACTTACATATCACCAGTTCTTTCAACAGTACATGAATGAGATGATTATTACTTGTACAGCACTGTAGTTATAAGGATTTGTTTCGCTGAAAATGAAAAGGAACAATAAAACCAGTTACCAGATGATTACTTGATTACTTGTACAGCACTGTAGCTATAAGGATTTGTTTTGCTGAAAATGAGAGAAACAATAAAACCAGTTACCAGAGAACTCTGTGTTTTTCTTGTTGCAAATAAAAATGTGGTGGTTGTTCATGCCAGAATACAGAGCTGCTGGAGAGACATTTATGAAACACTGTAAATTCTTATGCTACTGTTTATGTTACATTTGGAGCTACTTAAAGTTATTTTGTGATCTCTAACACTGAAGTCAGATTACAAATTTATATTAAATAGCCTAGTTTGAAAGAGTATACTGAGATTTAGGAGACTTGCTCAAGAGAAACTTGGTATCTATCAAGTCTCTTGATGCAAATGAAATCTATATGATCTATATTCTAACTATGAGTAGTTATAAACATAGCATTTGCCATCCCTGTATGTATTTCATGCACATGAAAGACTACTGTTATGGTTTGTGTTTATGTTATTTAAGCAAAATAGCAATAGGACTGAAACCATTTTTCTGTGCCCTGATTTGTTGCTTAAGAAATTTCACATATTTCTGTGCCCTGCATAACTTTCTTTCCAAGTTCTTGGCTCCTACTAAGAATAGATAGTTCCAATAGTGATAACTGACCAAGTAATCCCTTTTCCTTCTGATATAAAAACTTTATTTGTTCAGCTGATTATTACATTACTCAAATTTGCTTGCTTCTGTAGAAACCACTAAGAATAAAGCACATCAGGGCAAGTGGTGACCCAGTGTGTAAAAGGTATGAGTCACTACCATAACTACTTTTACTCCATTCTTTGGAATGTTTAAAAGTTTTTGTGATTCTACATCTTTGAAGTAGAAGGCAAGACTATTTTGATAGCAGGTTAGCATAGCACACAGCAGATTCCTTGACTCAGCAAGTTTGTGTGTGAGATAAATGTTTAATGCGGTCAGTAGCAACATCTCTAGGCAGGTTCAAAACCACTGAAACCTCTTTAAAACACAGATACAGATTTTCTCTTAGCCCTCCCCATTCCTAGGAGAAAGTGATGAAGGGAGGAATCCACAATATAGAGGTGATAATTACACCTGTAAACATATAAGAAGATACTATTTACCACAGACATACTATAAAATGTAAAGAACTTTTATGCTAAGCTAACACTGTGGTATTAACCCTACACACTAAACTTCCTAGCACTAAGCCTTCACATCACAGATGTCATGCAAAAATACTATTTTTCTTTGGCTAGTGTCATATGTAAAATATGTGCATCTGTAAGCTGGTATCTGCATATATGTGAAGTATTGCCTAAGTGCAAGCATTTCAACACCATGTGTCAGAGTGCTAAATCATGATAGTCCTAATTTTTAAAAATATAGTAATTTCTGCCTTCTCTCCTTGGAGGCCAAGTTTTGAAACTTTTGCTTGAAAGCTAGAAGGTGATTGTAATTCTGCTTTTGTTTTGTTGGTGTTGCAGGCACTTTGTCTGCCTATTCCCATAATATGAAGCATTGCAAAAAACAGACTTAACTTTGAACTTTGAAACCCATCTCTGGGATCTCTAGAGATCTCTGTTTCTTGGTGGTCCTTTGTCCTCAATGCAATGGAATTGCAAATATTAGCCACCGTATTGCCTAAATCAGCCAGGGAAAGTGCCTAGTGCTAGAACAGGCTGGTTGTAAATCTAGCCTCTAACAGTAATAAAGTAAGGTGTTTATTATTGCTTATCACTTTTATGAGCTTTTCTGGAACAAGCTACAACGAGGTCACATCAGTGTGGACACTGTTTACATGGGGTCCTAGAGAGGCATGTTCAAATCCTTTCCTTTGTCACTAGCAATATGCATTCACCTCAAGAGAGGCCTCAATTATTGTCTGATAGTGTGGTGTGTGTTAGCAAACCGAATCCTATTAATTAAATTCCTTTTTTCTTCAGTTAATATTTGATTAACTATACATATTTATGCAAAGAATGGCCTCAAGTTATACCTGTTTCAGCTAAATTTCAGGGTACCTTTGGGGGTGAAATTTTACACCAAAGGAAAGACATGAACTCTCATTTTTTGCATGTGGAGTAAAACCTCTGCTTTCTGAAATGTGGAACAAAAGAACAGTAGTACTTCTGTTTCCCCTCTGCCCTGCTCTTTGGCTGTGTTATGTCACAGAAGCTACTCCTTATGTAAGTGGCAGCAGCTGTGAACCAGCAGGTACAGAGAACAGTGCCGCGTGTGTCCTGCAGGAACTCCAGATATGGAGCTGCCCTTTCTTGAGCTACTTCAGGGGAGAGGTAATTCTTGCTGTGTAAATAGCAGAAATATCAATGCAGTAAAGAACTGTACTTGCATGAACATACATACACAGGGAATCTACAGCCTTAGGCAGCATCTAAGCAGTGATTCTAGGGATCATCTTTGCGTCTCTGGTGCCGTGCTGAGAAACTTAACAGGTGCAGACCTCTCGGCACGCAGTTGATTTTGGCCTCCTTACTATGGCCGCTTTGCACGTGGCTGCTCATGGGTGTTAGCCTCACTCTTCTGCTGGCAGCCACGCCAAGCCGTCCTGGCGAGAGGTAAATGCTCTTGTTTCAGGAGCTGCAACTTCTAGCTTAGCACTTAAGGTCAAAGCCGCAGGCGTACAGAGGGCTCTAGGGGTTGCGGCGCCCTCCTGGCCTGAATGTCCCCCACCTCCCTCCCAAGCAGACCAGCCTTCGGAACGAAGTAGTCTGGCTGCGGTGAGGAGATGGCGCAAGGTAGCAGGTCAGAGGAGGGGGCTGGTGTCGCCGCCTCAGGGTGAGGAACAGCGAGGCTCGGCAAGGCTGCCCCGCACCGCACCGCCCCAAGCCGGGAGCAGTGTCACGCGCCTCTTCCCCGCCTCCTCCTCAGCCTTAATCGAGACGCTGGAGACTTCTGAAGGGCGAGAGGGTGCGCAGGAAATAAAAACAAGGCTTTGCGGCGCTGGGGGAGGAGGATCTCTGTTCCCGGTCAGCAGGCGAGCCACCTTGTCTTGGCGCGGAGCCGGGAAAACGAGGTAAACTTTGTTGGCCGTCGTGGCCGGTGCGGCGGCGCGAGGCTTTGTTCCTAATGGTGCGGAGAAGATCCGGCGGCGGGGAGGGGGGAGGCCCTTCGGCGGGCCGCGGGCGGCGGGAGTGAGGAGGTGTGGCGGCCCTCACAGTCGCTGCCACAGGCGCCGGGGCTCCGCGCGCTCGCCCCGGAGCGTGTTAGGGCAGAAAAGGCGCACGGTGGTGGGGCCGGGTGGGGGCTCGGGCAGTCCAGAGAGATTGGGAGCGCCGTCCACTGGGACAGTGTTCGCGAGTTCGTATTACTGGGAGGGTAGAGGTGGTGGAGCGCCGCCGCAGGGAAGACACGATGGCGCCGGGGCTGAGGCCCATGCCGTCCGCAGGCAAGCTCCGGCCGAGGGGCGGGAAGACGCTCCCATATCTCTGTAGTAACGCTGGTTCTCTCCCTGCTGGGCAACTTAGTGGCCAAGCACTCGCTTCTTTCTTAGAAAGTTACTTCAGCTGTGAGTTTGTCAGACTGGGGGGACCCCCGGTCTGGGGCTGAGGTGCGTCCGCCAGCGGGAAGCCCACACACACTTTGCTCCTAGGGTCGCCGTCCACAGACAGTCCTTGCTGACGCTGCCCTGGACCACTGGAGCACATCTGCTGGTGTGTGTGATAAATGGTGTTGTCTGTTGGTACCCACCCAGGTCTCTCCCGATGCCCAGCTTTTCTGAACTGTTGGCAATGTCTTGCCATCCCTGGCTTAAACTTCCATCTGCTTGAAGCTTTCTGGTGCCTTTTTTAGAGAAATGATCCTTACTGAGGATCGAGATTCAGGGTCTTTGTGTGCCTTCTGACAAACGTCCAGGTCTTAAACAGCTTTTGGCAATGGTGGTGGCCAATAGCACAGGCTGGATGGCTCAAGCTCCACAGCTGTGATCCTCCATGTGAGGTTGTCTCCTGAATGTTGAGTTGCACCTTAACCGATAGTCACATTTCCAAGCCTAGGATTAGGTGAGAACTACAGTATTTTCTGCAACTTGAATTTTTTATTTTGGAATGCTGCTTATATGTTTAACAGTGTAGGGTTTTTCCTTTCTTTTTCTTAATGCTGAGAAGTGCCTGGTGGTAGTCATTACATTTGTTATTGCAGTGTTTGCTTTCTACTAGGTATGAAATGAAACAGTAGCGACAGCTATGAGGGTTTTGGGACTATTTTATGTGATATTTGATAGGAAATTTCTGTATGCTGCTCAACTAAGACTGATTACAGATGTCTTAAGCTGGCTAATTTTTAAAAGCAACTGCTACAGTTAGTCTACTCTAAGCAGGACTTTTGCTTAAACTAATGAGATTTTTGATGAGGTTGAAGCTGTGAGAGAGAACCTTTGAGGTATTGAAAGTAGTGAGTTTTTCATCCTACATAGCCAGCNTTTTTTTTTTTTTTTTGTTACTAAATTGATTACTTCTAATAACTGATGTTTATTGGAAGGTTTAGTTAGTCATGTAATTTGTTGGAAATACCTGTGCTCATGAATCAGTGCTGTGTTGCCAAGAGTTTTCTATGAGTTAAAACATTCTATTTCAGCTTAGATTTCGTATGTTCCCCAGGAAGTGATTATTTAGATAAGGCAGTGGCCACAAGTAGTTTAATCACTGTTCCTTGCAATCTCTGATTTAATCCAAAGTACCTTTCTGCAGGTCACACTTTGTTTTACTAAACCAGCTGTGATATTCTGGGATATCATCACCATTGACACTACCTTCTTTGGCTTGCTCTTGTTTTCTGGTCATTCAGAAAATATTTATATCTGGAACACAGAACCCACAACAGGGATTTTTTTCTTTCTCTCTTTGGGCTGCTTGCAGGGTGGCATGTGAGTCCATTCCTCAGGCTTATCTGCCTCTTTGACTATGAGCTCTATGGCTAGCAGATCAGAAGATACCACTGAGAGATATAATAATGCAGACTATTAGAAAAATACAGCAATTTCTTTTGCATTGGACAAAGATGATGTGGAGTCTCTTAATCTCTTTTGTCTGTCTTTCCTTCTCTGGAAGTGGCCATAATGACAGGGAATTAGTTGGTATTTTTGAGAGATGATTAGCACTTATTTGGGTAAAACCTTGTTAGTGTAATTACCTATGTGTCTCCTAAATATATTCTTTAACAAAGAGAGATGGTAACTAAAATAGAGCAGTTTTGAAATTGTAGAACTGGTGTAATGAAGGAAAACCGGTATAAGGAAATTATTTTAGAATTCAGTAAAAAATACTATAGGAACTTAATAACTGGTTAGCATTTAATTTTAGGGCTTACAGTTCAGTTTTATTCCTGATAAGAATTTCTAGTGGTGTTTTTCTGGCTGCCAGTTGAAGAATGGGATTGTTAGGTCATTTGCATTTTGGAAGTATCTTCTGATCCTTACTGAGTACCCTATTGAGAATATACAATTTCTCCTGTAGTAATCAGTGGTGAATGTGCCTTATGCATCAGCTTCACAAAACTTGTCAGAAATTTACAGCTTTATTTATTTGCCACAATTTTGCCCTTTCAGTGCGACTTAAAATATTGCATTGTTCAGTTTGTGTCCTAATTCTGGCACTGGCATTGGCATTTGGTATTGAGTAAAATTATGAAGATCACAATGGAAGTGTTTATTTATATGTTAAGTAAGGTACTCATGTTGATGATTTAAGAGTAAAAATGTATTGTTTGAGTGAAATGGCACTGTAGAGCAATTCTTGTTGTTTGTTATCTGGAAACGTCCGACATTTTTAGCACTAGTGTGGATCCATAGGCTAGACTTGGCCAGCAACAAAGAAGTGAAGCCTAGAAAAGAAGAACCTTTGCAGGCCAAGTTAACCTTAGTTCCTGTGCTTCCATTCAGAGGGCTCAAATACAGGACTGAAAGTAACCAGAAGTTACCATGTCATGAGAAGCTATGTGTCAGCTACACACCTGAGCTATTGCTGAAGAGTCTCTTGGAAGATACCTCTTGATGGAGACTCTCCAGCTGTGAAAGAAGATGTGTGATAGGAGAGGTAGGAGACAGGGAGTGANTTCTCCTGGTCTTAGTGCCTTAGTGGGTGGAAGGTAAGAAGCAAACCAGGTGACTGGATAGCCTCTCTGAAAGTTAAGTTTGGTTCCTTAATAGGGATTTTTATGTAACAGGGATTAGTATGTATTTGCAGGTGTTTGGCAGCAAATTATTTTAGTGAGGGGTAGGGAAAGCAGTCTGGGGAATATCAAAACTATTAAAGGTTTTGGCAGGCCAATGTCCCTAACGTGAAGCTTACAACTTGATGATGAATAAAAAATGAGTTTCAAAAAAACAGCCTTCAATATGATATTTTACATCTAGGGATAGAGCAGGCTGCTGTTTCTGATAAATGGGAATCTGAAGTTTTCTTATGTTTATGATAGTGTTAAGGAGTCTGCAGACACTTAATGCATGTAAGTGTCCCCTCACCCTTTTTTCCCACTTGATTTAGTATTGTTCTGTATTGATGTATTTCACAATGTAACTGTGCTTTTAAAGTTGCTATTTTTTTCACAGCTTAAGAATATAATGATTTGCATACTCAGGACTTGTGAGCTTCTGGAAAAGAGTATAGCTTTTCTGTGCTTGATATAATAAGGCAGAATTTTCATTGTCTGCAGGATCTGTTGTAGTGATCTGCCAGTGAATGGAAATTAACATTGCCTTGCTTCACAGGGATTAGGTGTCCACCTTTCTTTTTTCTTTTGCTCACTACTCCCTCTCTCATCTTGCCTACCCCACCATGCTACTGTCTAATTACCCTGCAGGTACAGACCTGTGTGATAACAGAATTGAGATAATGAATTACTTGAGGCATAAGGTGGCAGATTGATATGCAGCAATCTAATGGACAAATGTGTTGATGCAGCCTGCTTTCAGTGTACATCCACTGAAAAGGATCTGAGGAAATTAAACAGCCTCAGAGACAGCGGAATGGAAGATGCTGTTACATCTTTGTTGTTCCGTGAGCTGTGCAGACACTCTCTTAGCTTTGGGGATGGCAGAAAGAGGATGTGAATCCATCTTCTAAATAAATACATTTAGGAATGTAGTTATTTGTGATTTGGGGAATAATAAAAAGAATGGTGGTGTTTGGTGAACAGTCTATTAGGTTTTATATGTTCAGGAGAAACCTCTATAGCTTAGTTTTTTAAATTTATCTGTCTTGCATTAATTTACTGAAAAAACAAAACTTTGATGATATCTTTTAAGCCTTAACCACAGAAACAAAGAAAAAGCAGAGTAGAGGCCATCTTTTTTCCTCCCCATTTGGTCAAATCAATATGCGTGCAGACAGAGTGAAAAGGTGATTGTAGACATATGATCTTACTTTCAATTAGAATGCTGTATTATGGTTTTTCTTGAAGGAGATAATTTTAGTTGGGGAAACCGTGGAATTCTGTGATGTGAGTTTGAACTCTTTCCAATACAAGGAAGAATGTACATTAGACTATATATAAAATTTTCAATGTACCATACTACCTTCTGTACCTTGCATACCATTTCTCAGACTATGCTTTGTAAACACATCATGATTGATCAATAGAAGAACCGTATTTACAGCTGTCTTTTTAGCTGAAGTAGAATGGGTGGCCTTCCTTCCTCCATAGGTCTTTCTGTACTTGTCCTTTTTCTGCAGCTAGTACTACTAAAATTCTTTTGCGGAGATAAGGTAAAAAAAAAATCACTAGTGTGTAATTTGATGAGGGATATTTATATTTGTTTAATATTGCCTTGTTGGATACCAGCGTCTCTGCTGAAATATTCTCTCTATCAGTATTTCTTTGTGCCAGATAAAGCATGTTGCACTTTTTATCTTTTGGCAGACAAAAACTTCAGGTTTTTGCAAGGCTTCTTGGTTGCCAAAATAGGACATTTTTGTGTCCTAATCATCCTTATTCATCTCGGTTAGTGCATTTTGGGCCTTTTTTTTGTGCACTCAGGTTTCCATATCTCTTGTTTTAGTGATTCAGCAAGTTGCTGCAGTTGAAAGTGAACCAGAGGACACTTCCCTCTAGCTTGCCCCATGTTCTCTGGAGGGGATGAGGAGGGCCCAGAGAGCTGTGTTCTGCATTCTGCACCTTCTTTCATGCTGCTGGTCAGTGTCAGGATGCTGCTGTTGCTTCTTGTCCTTGCAGAAGTGGCTGTATCCTCCTTCTCCAGTCCTCTGGCAGCAGTAGTGTCAATAGCTCAATCCTCTGACATACCAAATTTTTTCCTATTTCAGGGCTGTGACTGTGTTTGTAGTGGTCAGCAGAGATAGCTTGCTGCTGTTAGACAAGTAAGTTGGTAGTTTAGCAGCATGGGGGGAATTGAGGGCAGCTCACTGTGAAGAAGTGGGGTAAAATTGGTGTTGGAGTCTGAGACTAGACCATTGTGGTAAATAATCCAGTGTTCAGAGAGCCAAGAAGAGACACGTATCACAGCACTGTGTTTGGGGTGCTCATCTGCAGTCTGGAAGAAAAGGTGAGAAGGAGCTTGAAGGTGAGCTTTCCACATCAGAGGACAGTGTACTGGCTTAGAGGTCTTCCAGTCTTGCTTCTTTGTATGCTGTACATGCAGATTATCCCCTTCTTGCTTCAGTGCTTTAATATGAAGTGCAATTGCTGTAACAGGAGACACTGAGATGTGCTCAGGTCAGGCATTCCTGGCTTTTTCATGCCAGCCACAAGCTAGTGGGTTACTCCATTAGAGGTTTCTTCCAGAGCTGGATGGTTTGTAATGCCTAGCTTCAGCAGTGTTAGGTTCTGTACCACATCGTGAGCGTCCTTGTTTTCTGCCTCTCATGGAGCTAGTGAAGAGGGAAACATGATCTGTGTTCCACAGCCTGGTGTGACTTCTCCCCTAATTGTAAATGAATTAGTCATGGAAATACAACTTTTGCATATAAGCTTTTGATGAATGGATGATAGTGACTTGTTACAGGATACTTTTCTAACAGTCAGTGTCCTGGAAATAGTAGCTATAAAGAATATCTTTGTGGGTATTGTGTACTTCTGGGAACATTTGATTTTCTGAAAATATCTGCTAGGTTTTGTTTACCTGGTGGATCTGAACTTTTCTGTAGTGTTTGCAATTAAAATGTAATTTTTGACAAATTGTTGATATTGTACATCTGCCACGTTATGGGTGATTTGCCATTTTTTAATTTATTATATATACATGAAGAAACTTTAGCTGCCTGGATTTTGGTGACAAACTGTTCCCTCTGGCTTTGATGAATGAGTTGTTACCTTATCATAGCTAATGAACACATAGACTGTTTTAGTGGTCAAGAGATGAGAACCTAGGTCTGTGGTTTAGTTAATTGCTGTTGATTTTATTATGTTTGAAAAACCTCTGAAAACACTTCTTTTAAGAACACAAAGTATTTAACTAAGTTAGAGATAAGTCATTCCTGAGGCATGCTATCTTTTTTGCAATTGTTCAATTATTCTTGCAGTGATCAGCCATGCTCAGTCTTTAGGACTATTTTTATTTTCAGTTGAGATGGATTTTATTTGGAAGATGAAAAGTCAAGTACAACCTGTTACTGCAGGTTCTAGGAAACCTGGCATTTCCTCTAGCAAATTCAATAGGCTAGAGTGTTTAAGATCAAACTCTGGGGAAAATGTAGGGTTTCTTTTAGTGGCAGACTGGATTTTAAGTAATAAAAGTTTGGATTAGTAGATTTCAATTGAATCACTATTAGCCTGTTTCCTAAAATTTCTCTCTGTTTTGTCTGGTCTAGCCCCAGCATTGGATTTTTTTGATCTGTAAGGTTATAAGCATCTGAAAAAACCCTTGCTATTCTATTATAGCTGCTCTTGCTCTTTGAGTATGGTTTGCTGAAATAAAAACTCTCAAATATCAGCAATATGCATGTTTTAGAAGTGCATCTTCAATCCATAAGTAAAATATAGCACATAAATATGGGCAGGTCTTGCATACTTTCTTTATGACTGTGGAAAGAAATGACTGACAATTCTGTAGTTGTTTTCAAAGGACTTGTGTATTTTGTGCTTTTTGTAACCTTGCAGGTGTTCCTTTTCAGCAGATATTCAGCAGTGGCCTTCCTGCAGTTGGTTCCAGCTGTTCTGTGTTATTTTGAGAGCTTTTTGTGTTCTGCAGTATTTTATGGATGCTGATACTCTCTTACTTGTCTGATTTCTTTTTGTCTTATGTACTGTGGTTACATAAAATATTTTGCCACTCCTTTGCCTGCCTGCTTCCAAAGGTATATTTAAATGTGTAAGCTTGAATCTTATGTTAAGATTTGTGTGTCCATATTAAATTACATATGTGTTTCAAGACACTTAATGATGGGAGGAAAATAGGTTTAGTTCTGAGGAGGAAATAGGTTTAGTTCTGGCTTGACACTTTAATATTCTTCCACAGAGTTCTTGCCTTTTGCAGCTTAAAAATTCTACATTTTCAGTCTAATATTTTGCTTTTACTTCTGTGCTGCTTTCTGGAATGTGCCTAATTTGTGATATTTTCTCCCCCCTCCCCCTCCCCCCAGCCTTGGTAAGCACTGGACTTTTCTCCAAGGAGGAGCTTTGCTGAAGCACAATAGTTTTATTGTTAGCATTGATAAAGGGCATCATGGGATTTATAGTTCTGTCTAGGCAATGAACCTCTAGAGGAGTTGTGCCAGAAACCAGTTACTCCATTCCCCAGGAAGTGCAAGAGTAACATGTCAAAATATTTTAGCTTTTGCTGGGAGTATTCTTTTGTTTAATACCTGCTCTCTCTGCTGTGCAAAGGTACTTTGAAGAAAACTAATTTTAAAAAATTGCAGTTTTAACTTTTTAATTCTATGTTATTGAAACACTTTGACTGTTCCCTGTGTGTATACATGCTGTTACTCTATTTTATTTTGAAATGCAGATGCTCATTCTGCCCTGAAAAGAGAATAGCTGTTCTCTTTGTATGTTAGGGTCATAAAGTGTGTCAACAAACTGACCTTTCCCGAAAGCTGAGACTAGTTAATGAGGCACTCCAGCTTTCATTATGGCCTGAAGGAGATGGTATACCACTTAACAAGAAGGAGGATTTGGGGACTAATTAGGAAAGAATGGCTGTGTTCAGTTGTGACATCTTGAATCCACAAGTACAGTACAGTACTTCTGCGGAAAGCCAGGACTGAAACATTGATTCTCAGTCTAGGTTAAGACAATAGATTCAAAATGGTCAATGATTGTGTGGTGCAAGATTATGTGTTGCTAGAAGGAACTGATAAATAATCAGAAGAATCTTGGAGAATTGTTTTTCTAATAGTTTGTGCTCATTTTTGAAGAAGGCAGCCTCTAGTTCAGTGAATTAAAACTTCATATAAAGACCCAGTTGTCCTGGTTAGTGCCTTTATCTGTGTGCTTTTAAGTGAGACTATGTCCCCTGCAGGTATGAGATTTTGTGAAAACACAGTGATTCTGCTTAATGCAGAAAACGTGCTTAGGCTGAGCTGGACTGTAACGTGAGTAAAGTTGTGTTGGTTGTGCATGGCCTGGTTTTTGGTAGTGGGGAGTCACAGAGGTGGCTTCTGTGAGAAGCTGCTAGAAGTCTCCACCATGTCCAGCAGAGCCAATCTCTGATGGCTCTGAAGATGGACATGCCACTGGCCAAAGCTGGGCCAATTAGAGATGATGGTAAAACCTCTGGATAACATATTTAAGAAGAAAATCAAAACAAGGTGGGGGCACAGTGTTTTTCTATCCAGAGAAGAGGAGGAGGAGGAGGTGAGAACATGTGAGGGAAACAACATGGAGACACCAAGGTCAGTGGAGAAGGAGCTCCAGGTGCCAGAGCTGAAATTCCTCTGCAGGCCGTGGTGATGACCATGGTGAAGCAGCATGCTTCATTCCCCCATTTGGCCCATGGGGATCCATGGGGATTGCAGAGATCCACTCACAGCTGTTGAGAGTGGTGCTCATGCTGGAGTGTGTGGATGCGCGAAGAAGGTTGTGATCCAGTGGGAGATCCGGTGGAGAGGGGGTTCTTGCTTCCAGGCTGGAGCAGCCTGTCCTTGGAGGACTGCACCCTGTGGAAGAGTGACCCACACTGCTGCAGTTTTGGGATGACTGTGTGCCTGTGGGAGGGACTCGTGTTGCAGTGGTTTTGGGAATACTGCAGCTCATGAGATTGAAACCATATTGGAGAAGTTCATGGAGAACTGTCTCCCTTGGGAAGGGACCCCACAGTCTCACAGGGGAAGGACTTCTCTGCCTGAGCAACGGAAGAAGATCTCGGGATGAACTGACCAAAACCTCCACCCTGTCTCCGTACACTGTCAGTGGGAAGGAGGGAGGCATTGGGAAAAAAAGTGGTTTTAAGGGCTTATTTTACTTCTCATTGTCCTCCTCTGGTTTTGTTAGTAATAAATTTACTTTGTACCTCTAAGTTGAGCCTGTTTTGCGCTTGGAGTGTCTTCTGGTCGTTATCTCAACTCATGAACCCTTCGTTGATTTTTTTTCTCTCCTCTGCCCGGCTGTAGCAGGGGAGGGTAAGTGAGTGGCTTTCATGAGCGACTGGCATTTGGCCAGTGTCAAATCATGACAGTATTCTGATCATTCTAATTTCAAAGACTCTGACTTTTTGCTCTGTGAGGGACTGGAGGGATATAGTATGTGTGGATGGGGGGTGGTGAACATTCCTGAAGGGGATTAATTTTGAGGTCACTTACATGCTTTGATACTTTCCATCTGCAGGTTGGCTTGTTTTAGCTTGCTAGTATAGGGATAGCGAATTCCCGTCTTCCTTTTATGTTTGGAAAATTGCTTATAGCCCACACATGACTCTGTAATTGGGGAGAGATTGTTCATTCTTGCCTGCAGGAAGACATTTCTGTCTGCTGACACGGAGTTCCAGGCGATGTAGAGGGAATGCAAGAAGAATGTAGATAGGAAGCAGAGCTGCACAACTCCTAAGCTACAACTCTAAAAGAAATTGACACTAGTTGTCCAGAATAACATCATGTATTCTGCAGGATGAGGGAAGTAAAATTGCTTAGTAGCACTCTGAGCCTCCTCTGTGTCTCAGTGTATTAATGTTGTAGTTGTCTGTAGTACTTGGTTACTGTGTAGAAACTTTAGTGAGTTTAGGAAAATTTTATTTATTGACAATCCACAATAGTTCACTCTCATAAACATGTTTTTCTTGTTTATTTCAACTTCAGACCTCTTAAATGTGGAGAGAAGGGATCATATACGTTTAAGTGTCACAAAAATAGGCAAGGGGCTGGTGATAGCAAATTTTATGCTCTGCTTCTCAACCAAACATCTTAAAGACTCTTAAGCTTATTCTCTGTTGAACTTGTACTGTCCTGCCTCCTCAAGTTGCTCTTTTAGGTCAAGATTTTCCAAAAGAATGAGGATTTTCTTTGCATTGTATTTTCTCAGAATTCTGCTTGGGTGCTTATCCTGCAGGTAAGATAGCACTGATCCAGTTACAGAGGGGTTTAATCCCCTACCTCTTCCCCACCCCAGAAGACATTTTGAGAAGTTTTGTATGTACGCTTGTGTCATTTGGAACTTTTTATCTCTCTGAGGGTATTTATTTCTTATTAAGATAGAAACTAGCAGCACACAAGTCAGGGTCCTGACATGAGCTTATAGCTTTTTTTTGGTTGGAATTTCCCCCAGTGTTGCTTCTACATCTAAAGATTTTAGGTGTTTGCTTTGGATTGGGATCACTCTTTGATTATTTTAAGATCTCACAGAGTTTTGTTCAGAAATGTGTTTGACAAAGGCGGTGTTCTAGCATGAATAAATGTATTCTGTCCAGCTTTGATTAGATGACTTACCTTGATGCTTTTGTAGTTTGTGGCTCATTCTAGGTGCATTGGTGTCCTAAGGAAAGAATATTAAGCACTTGTCTCACCCACCTCACAGAGGTCTTTTTAAAAGAAACCGGGGCAGTTGAAATCTCCTGAACCCACAGTGACTGTCACCTGCTGGTAGCTGGGCCTCTGCTAAGAGGAGATTGTGTATTTGAGGTTAAATTTAAATAAACTGAATAAAAACATGGATTTTTTTTTTTTTTTGTGTTTGAGAGATCTTGGGTGATATAGTAGTGTTAAAAAAAATTAAAACATAGGCTATTCTGGCATCTGCCATTTTTCAGGAGCAGTAAGTGGTTTCTAGTAATTGCATTGCTTTCTTAGCAGATGTCTCTAAGAAAAGCTGATGACTAAAGGAAGTTGAGTGAGTCAAAGAAAATGAATTGTGCAATACCTGTAAAAAATTTTTTTCTTTTTTTTTTTGAGGACTGTGTTAGATATTGGCACTTATATGAGGACCTTTGGGGGACCTTGGAGGATAATTGTTGCTGTCTCTGTGGAAGTATTTGCTTCTAGATTTATATAGATCAGTCAGTGGTGAAGAGGAAGTCTTAGCATAGGGCATGATGCAAGTAAGCATTGCAGTAGATTATAAGATACACAAGCTTATGCTGACTGGAATGCTTGGAAATGATAGCATGAGTTGGACATCTATAAGTCTAAATTCCAGGTCATCTGATTCTGCTAGAAATTTTCACTTAGATGACCTTGTAGGATCACCTTGCTTTCCTGAGACTGAGCTCACTGGAACACTGAGTTACATGAATGAAATCATAATCTCAGTTCAGCAGCCTGATGTTTGAGGATACTTCACATAAACCAAGAGGTCTATAAGGGGTTCTCTCCTTTTCACAAAGCACATTCTGTCACAGGGAGACAGTTAAACACAGCCATCCCTCAAGAGTCAGAGTAATAGAAAGATAAATTTTTTCATAGTGTTACTATGACGAGACATATAATTTAGTTGGAAGACATCTGTCTGTACTCACAGCACCTGCAAGGAGTAAGAGCAAAAAGGGCATCTATATGTTGTGGTACAGGAGTTATACAGTTAATAGGTTGTATATATATATATGCATATTTTGCATGGAAAAGATTAATTTGTGGTGGTTGAATGAATAGAATACAATAGTTCAGGTTCCTAAATTGCAGAATTTGGTTTGGCTTAACTTTAAAGAATTTTATCACTTATTCTAAGAAAAATACTTCATTCTTTATTTGCTTGCAAAATGGTATTTCCTTGTTTAAAAATATCTGCACTGGTATTGATGTCTTACTACCTGTTCTATCAGCAGGAAGTTTTGATCTCCAGAGTTCAAGTTGCTATCATATATAAACACAGTATGCTTGTGACTGTATGGAGGACATTGTGGGGACAGAGTGCACATGGTGAACTGTGGTATCTTAGGTTGTTCAAGGTGGTGAAAGAATAACTGGAAAGCAAAAAGGTGGACAATTAATTGCAGGTTGGGGAAGGGGACAGTTGCAGTCAGTGTAATAACGGGCTGTGAATTGAACTTAAGCTGAACTGAAAACTGGTTTGAACAGCTGTCTGGCATTTTGCTTTCCTTTGCGCATTTCCCCCTGTGCTGCCACCCTTCCTCCTGCCTCCTGTAAAAAAATTCAGACCTAATGGGATGTGAGACAGGTCTGAACTGAAATGTTGCCTTCATCTCTGGTAATAATATTGGGAAGCTTTTTCAGATGCTTTGGTAAACATTTTTGTTTGTCACTTAACTGCTTTTTCTAACGTACAGAGGAGAAGTGGATATACTTAGAGCATACCCATGTGGCTGTGTAGAGGTTAAGTGCTATTTAAAAATTGTTATAGTGAGGGGAAAAAGGTTTCTAATTCTAGTGGAGTATTTTTGGAATTTGCCCTGTCAGTTAGTAATATT
>WAAG01056608.1:980-12431 GCA_013390105.1 Tichodroma muraria | reverse complement strand
TCACTGGGGGTAACTCTGATGAACTGGAGTGAGTCAGAGCCAGAGTAAATAGTGAAGTTCTGGAGGGCCCAAGCCCCTTACTTCAGTCAGTGACCCACACAACAAACATGAGAAATGCTTGTTCTTAACCTGAAATTTTCTACCCAATCTTACAAAAACTCTGGACTTTTACAAAACTCAATAGTATTTATTTTCAGAGGTTTATTAGACTTCTTTTTGCTGAGCAGTTAAAGGATATTCTGAGAAACATCCAAATATGTAAATCAGATAGAGGAAAAAGGAAGCACTGCAAGGGCACATAGTGATAATACCAGGGGTAATATCTTCAACTGAAAGAGGATAGGTTTAGATTGGATATTAAGAGACAATTCTTAAATGTGAACATGGTGGGGCACTGGCACAACTGACTCAGGTTGGGCAGGGCAGTTGTGGATGTCCCATCCCTGGAATTTTCAAGGCAAGGTTGGATGGGGCTCTGACCACCTGGTCTAGTGGAAGGTGTCCTTGCCCATGGCAGAGGGTTGAAACTAGATGCCAAAATTTTAATGTCCCTTCCAACCCAAACCATTCCATGAATTTATGAAACAAAGTTTTACATATCAAGTTATGGAAATTCAGCTTCCCTATACTACTGTTCATACTTCACAGAAAAAAAGGCAGGTCAGTCCTTCTCTGTTGAATGTCATGGCAATATAAAGCCAAGTCAACAAAATGTCTTATAGCTGTAATGTAGGTGGATGTTTACTCACAGCTCCCCATATTTTTTTTTTCTCTGAGGGGGTTTAGATGCAAATATTTTAGATGGATTCTTTCCTCTTTGTTTGTTTGTTTGTTAGTTTCTTTCTTTCTGAAGGGTACATTCAAGAGCAGACAAGTATGTTCTTTATAACAGAGGCTTATGACTCACTGCAGGTATTGAAAGCTGAGGCAAACAGGGGTGGCTAAGACTGCTTTCTTGTACTCTTTTTACAAGGGCATAGCAAAATCAGGCATTCAAACTATTTAATCCACTAGCCGGTGTCTGACACTTCAGCACAGTGTATGAGTAAATGATATACTGACAAAATATGGATTTAACTAGGGTTTATTCCTTAACCAATTGAATTAAAGGTCGATTTATGCCCCAGAGAATGAAGGTACATTTGTACATTTTTATCCTACCTAAAGCAATGGACTATTTTTTATCTAAACATTAGTTGCTTGTGGGATCCTATCTTCTCCCTCCTCTTAGCACTATCTGGCAACATATATCATATGTTGCAAACACACCATACTAAAAAATCCATCAACCAAAAAAAACACCCTCACAACCCAATCTTTTCTGATCAGTTAATTTTTAAATAATTATTTGCATTTTAGCATTAATACATTTTATTAATACTAGCATCCTTTAGGAGGAGTGAGGAGTATATGACACACAAAAGCTGAGAAAAGTAGGTTTCTTTAGTTCTAAGAAGAAATGGCAAAATCATATACTATTTATTTCAACTCCTTAACAGATGCATATAGAGAAGGCAGAGCCAGATTCTTCTCAAAGCATTTCTAGGATGGGAAGTAGCAGTTCCAAGTTGCAAAGAAGGCAATTTCAATTAGATGGGGGGGCAGTCACACTGAGGGTGTTTTAAGACTGGAGGAGGTACCTGTGAGCTTGTGGAAATTCTAGTCTCAGAGACATTTCATCCCAGCTGGAGGAGGCCATGACCTAATATGCCCTTTCTTTGGGCAGGATGACCTCCAGCAGTCCCTTCCCACCCAAATTATCCTATGGCCCTTCTGCCTTGCCTTACTTTCCTTCACATTAGAGTAGATTCTTATGTGGATTCTTGTAGTGGACTTGGATCAGTATTAAATCTCTCAACAGAATAGAAACTGTGTGTTGAGTAAACACCAACTNGTTTAATGTACTAGTATCAGTATTAAATCTCTCAACAGAATAGAAACTGTGTGTTGAGTAAACACCAACTGCATGAGCATTCTCCTAGAGTTTACTCCATGACATGCACCTCAAATAGTTGCAAGTTCATTCAAAAACATAGATATTAAGTTTCCGTGACCAAAAATTTCCCAGCCAACCAAACAAAAAATCACACCAGATGTCATATTCAGAAGGACATTTCTGGGAAAGCCTGAATCCTCCTTTCTTCAGAGCACAGCTTCCAAGGTTATATACAAATCCAAAGCCTTGCCTGCAGTAGGGAAGTGGGATAGGTAGCTGCTCAGTGTCAGTTTGATGAGAATGCTTTGGTGCATAGGGCTTTCAAACTGTTTTTTAGGAGGCATTAAATGTTCGAAGGTCGAAAAGGTTTAAATACAGGCAAGTTTGAAAACACCAAAGCAAATATTGATAAACATTTATCAATATAAGTGAATATATTTCTTTACAGATACTAGTACATTAAACTTCATTAACTATTAGTAATTTAACTTCATTAGTTAAAATAGACATTTAAATGTTATCTTGGCCAGATATGCAGTAGAAGTAATTTTATATTTTCCACACCCAAACCACCTCCCATGTGAAGTGTTCAGTTTCCTACCCTGCTAAGTTTCTAGTGACATACATTTTCCTCCGCCCACCTTTCCAGCTCATCCACTGCCCCCTAGTCCCTGATCTGTGCCTTCTGATTTTCCATGGGATAGATGTTTATAGCACATAACGCATTTCTACAGTTTCTCTCTGTCCACTCACACCACTGTACTCTGTCTTCATTAGCATCCTACCCTGTCTCCTTGTTTTTCCTCTTCATTTGTCATTGATGTTTTAGTTTTCGTTTGTGTGATTTAAGGTGCTATTTTTTTACCCTCCACGTGTGTTTTCATTTCCTTCTATTGTGATTAAGACTTTATTTTAATGCAAATTTCAAGGCAAAATATTGTTATTCCCAAATGCTACATGCACACTTACATTTGAACAAGACAAAACCACTTCTCATCCCTTACCTTTTGTTCCCATTTTCCCACCTTACTATGATGGTTTCTTTCTTCTGTGGATTAATCTCTCATTTATTTCTTTGATGCTCTTTTCTTTAACAGCACAACTGTTTTTCTTTGATGGTACATTAAACTTCTTTTCTTTATCAGCATTTAAAGCTTGATTGATTTTTGACTTCTTTTGTCACTATTTTCTTTGAGTACCTTATTTATTCCTTTTCACTCTCGGTCTGCTATTTTATTCCACCACCATTTTAAGGAATACGCCTCAAAGATGATGCTAAAGGAAGCAACTTTTTCTTAGGGGGCCGAACACAATTATGTCCTTCATATGTGCTAAACATCAAAATTAGAGTCTGGGATGCCACTAATTTGAACTTTGAATATGCAAACAAAGAGAATGTGGTAAAGACTGCAATTTAGAGTCACTTAGCAGTATGAAGGCAGAAGCTCTACTTTCCTTTTCCCTTAGTCAGGCCATAATTGAAATTCAGTAGAACAGTACAGGTCTTCTGTCTAATGGAGTCTATAGGTCTGTAGTCAATTCATTGAAAAATTATGTTTGTGACCTTTCATTCTGGCATGAACAGCCACCAAACTCCTTTTCCATGAAGTACTGTCAAACATGGATGTTTTATCAACTTAACTCTGAAAATTGTAACCCAAAAGCTCTGGAATTTAAATATCACCTGATAAATATTAAGACTGGTAAAAATATAGGTTTGCTTATTTGACCACAGCCTGTGACCTGATTTTGCATGTCCTGAAGTATATGATTACATCTAGGAAGCAAATGAAGTTACTAGACACACAAAAATTGGTTTCTAAAGAAGGAAGAAGGTATGGAAGATTTAAAGTAATAGGTCTGCTCTTGATAGTAATTGCTCCAGGCCTAGCAATTCCTCACAGACAATTCAATTAAATGCTGACAGAAACACAAATAGAGCTCACACGGTCTTCTAGCTCTTGCAGTGTTGCACTGATGTCATCTTGTCTGGAAGTTACTGTGAAAGGGTGTTCTTACTGAGCACATAACTGCTAAATAATGCAGGGGTGTCCAAAGCAATTAGAAAAACAATGACCTTGTGTTTCAAAACTTGTGTTTCCCAGTCTCTAGAAGTGATCTTGTTGTACCTGGCAACCTCATGCTGGATAAAATATATCTTTGCATTCCAAACATTTGATGGGTTTTACATTTCTCCCTTTTGGGTTTATGCTGGCATTCCTGAAGAGTTTCTGATGGCAACTGAAATAGAATACACTTCTTGTTGTGCTGAAATTAGCAGCACTAAATCACCTGAACTGAATTTTTTCAGTGCATAATTAGTTTATTTGTTCTAATCTCCTGTTATTGCACAGATACTGGCTTTTCTGAATCTAATCTTGTCAATGAATATCATTCAATTGCCACTTGTCTTTCCTGACTTAATGATAGAGTATAATGTTACATATACACATGTAAAAAATATCAAGCACAGTTTTGAGATGCCAGTGGTTTTGATGGCAACAATTGTTTGTGAAGCAAGGCAAAACAACATTGTAGAGACACACAAAAAATCACATAAAAAGATTAAGTATTATAATTTATAATAAATCAACACATCATGAAATTTGTGTTAGTTTGAAGTTTGGGGTAAAAAATTCCAATGCAACAATACCTATATTTTTTTTTTTATAATAAGACAGACTGAAAACTTACAAACTGCACTAGGATAGGGGAAAATTTGAAAATATTTCTTCAGATATTAATACCAAGCAACTTAAGGAAAAACTTCAATCATCTCAAAACAGAGCCTTATAAAATGAGGTTAAGCTCAAAAAAATTCAAAAGCTGTTACCATATGGAAGTGCCCACTTCAGCTTCTCGAGCAGCTTTAGCTCCGGCTGTCATTGATATTGTTGCAGAACAGTGTTCAATAACCTGCTGACGCAATTAATGCATGTTTGTGTTTATAAGCCCAGACTAGGAAAATGTGCCTTTCAGATGCTCATTAAGAGCATTCGCAGGTGCACAGCAGCCCCACACAGCAAAACCTGTGTGTGGTTCATGGCCCCATTGCCTGGGTGAGCGCTGTACAAAACAACCGGCAGCAGTTTCTGAGGCGGGTTAAGCACTTGCAGTCAGAGTACTTGAAATTTTTTAAAACACAAGAAATCCATGTCTATGTCATAAGTTCTGGTGCCAAACTGGTTACTGCTCATGGTCTAATTGTGACAGATTCCAAATGTATGCAGATAAAAAAAACTTTTGCCTATCAAAACCATTTTGTTGTTTTCTGCTTGTGTCATAAATTTTCATATGAATACCCCTGTCAAAGCATTACTGCAGGATCCTGCAGTACCACAAGAATATTTAATGAAACAAATTCCAGCAAATGCTGGCCATAAAAACAACTTGCACAATAACCCACAATTCAAGCAAGCAAATGTAGTGGTATCATAATAGTTTAATTTGACTCTAAGCTTCACTAAAATTTCTTGATGTGCTTTGCAGTCCAGCCATTTCTTGGATGACTTTGATGAGAAATCTGTCCTTGCACTAACCCTTTCTCATTACCTGAAGCTTTTTATATGCGCTTTCATAACTAAGACTGTATCTAGCTATATTTACCCTTCACAGTGTTTCACTTGTTTAAAAAAAAAAAAAAGTACTAGCAATCCGAGCTGGTTTTATTTTTGTATCTCTCAGCAAGTTCTAATAAAGTAAATTGAGCAATATTCTCAGTTTATTGTATTGATAAACAGACTGTAAAGTGTTTTATGATATGGTACTTCTCATATGAAAGACACTAGACTAACATAAATTGCAATTGTAACTGTAAAGTACTAAAATATATTTTCCCTCCAGGGCTCTCTAGTATATTTGGCTGAAAAAAATAAAATAAAATAAAATAGACTTGTTTATTGTGTATATTTTTTGTAGTGTAATTAAATGTCTCTATGGTTTCCACTCAGAAACAAAGTCCTATTTCCCTGCTCAAAGCAGTCTAAAGGCCTACAAATAACTTTACAGAGCTGTCTTCTTTAAAATTGGAGCACTTTCTTTCACACTCTCTCCAAATTGTCTCCAGAGCAGTGGATATCTCAGCATTTTCAGCCAGGCCATTTCCCAGCCATGTTAATACCCATTATTTAAAAAAAAACCCATCAGATTCCTGAGACAATCTTTCCTACTCTCCTAGTGATAAACTCACTGTAATCTGATTGTCTATAATCTAGACTGATACAAAAATTTCCATTCTCCACCTAAACTGGTGTCAAGTAGATTTTTTGTGGTGATTACTTTGGATCTCACCCAAAGCGAGAAGATTTCTTCCCCACCCAGGATTAGGACTTGTCAGTGTGGCAACTCCTGTACACTGAGGGATGAAAAGCAACCACCAGACTCCACCCCCTCCATCAGTGGTGGCCAAGGGTGGCGGTCCAGACTGGTAAAGCACAGGGGTTCTGTGCCACTCCAGCCGAGGCACAGGTCCTGCGACCCCAGATCGCTGCAGCTCTGCAACATCCACGGCGAGACTGAGGACAGACCATCTCAGTGGCCTTACTGGAGAAACACAGAAATTTGCAGGGATGTGATAATGCAGCTACACACTCCAGACAGGTCTCACTTTGCACAGAGCATTTTGAAGCCCCGCTCTTCAAAGATACCTGGACCTGCTCTGATCCTTCTTACAGTGTTCACCAGCAGTGAAATTACTGAAGTGCCTGGAACTGCTGCAGGGTGGTGAGAACAAACAGTGTGGATCAGAGCAGTATCCTGAACCACGGGTAGAAGTCTTTTTTCAGTAAATACAAGCCCTCCAGTATGTCCTTGCTTTAACACCACTTCTCACCCAGACCTCCCATTAAGAAGCAAGTGCTAATGGAGCTATTGTAATCCTTCTTCAGACAAAAGGCAGCAGTTGAAATAATGGATAACTGAGGAAAGAACACTCACAGAAAAGTCAGAGGATAGGTAATGGATTTTTGAAATAAAGGTGGAGGTGAGATACTTAAAAAAAATAACCTACTCCTATCATTTTGCCTTCCTTTAATAATATGTTGATAAATCCATTACCTGTTTTAAGGTTTAGAGCAGCTGCATAATGAATCTGCCTTACATACATAAATACAAGAAAGTGCAAATTCGACACTACAGTTCAACAGCTTGTTCTCTACTATAAATGAGATGGAGAATTATACAAGCACAAAACCACTCCCTAGAGTAGCTGAATGGAGCTGGTGAGATAAAAGCTGAAACCGTCACAATTAACTCCTGATACATGTTTAAACACACAATGTTAAGCCCTTCTCCTGACATGGGCTTTCATAAGCTTTGATTGTCCTTACAGAAAATTTCAGATGGGATTTCTCTGTTTCAACTCAACACTTTGCCAAAAAAAGGGGAAAGTGCCTCCCCAGTCATATGACAGAGTAACTTGCTTCATTGTGGCTCTTTCTAGATCATAAAACTCTATATTATAATTAAGGACTAATTTAGAAGCTTGGAACAGTAGTATTCCTAAATCTCTCTAGAGCAGTGGTGTATCTTGGATCTGACCATGCCTTTCTCATTTGAAAATATTATTGTATCATGTGCATTCTCCAGTTCTGACTCTTGCCTAAACTTTTCTTAATGTTCTTCAAAGATGCATTTTTCTTTTTCCCTGTGAAAACCTCTGCTGATTATAGCATAAGGCAAATATTTGGCATTGTCTCATTAAGCCACTTTTCAACCAGAGAATCATCCTTCATGGCTTGTACACCCATGAGGTAAAATTTGTCCCACATCTGTATACCTTTGTACTCATCATTACACTATATTTGCTCAAAACACCCAACATCTTCTATCCTGGACTTTCTGGAAAGACCATGTATTATGATAAAGCAAAACTGATAAGAACACAGAATTTAAGGCTTCCACAGTTAATCCTACACCTCTGTGATGAAGCTGGAATAGCAGTAGCAACATTAGCAGCACAGAATGCTTTTCTCACCTAAACCCTGGGGAAGATTTGAAGAGGAAGGAAAGAAACAGAACCACAAGCAAGCACATACAACAAAAGTGTACACAATCTCAAGCAAAGATAGAATTCAGTCTTAATTCATATGCAAATGGTCCAAGCTATAAGTTGGGTCAGGGTGAGTGTGCTAATTGTTGTGTTGCTTTGAGTAACAATCCAACATTTGACAAGCAGGACCTCTTACCAGTAGCCTGAAGGAAAGAAGGAACAGGTACCTGAGGTGACACACTTCTTCAGCATTCTAGCAGTGTGTGCACCTGGTTTTGCACTCTGCAGAACCCCAGTGAGGAAGAAAAGAAGGCAGATCCCCAGAGAAGCCCTTCTCTTTTCCTCCCCATAGGCACACCTGTAAGGAAGACTCAAAGGAGGAGAGATACACGGTCACAGTATATTTTGTGATAACCCCGGTATGATAAGAGCTCATCCACATCCTTAATAAATTAAGATGGTACTATATTGTATTGATGTCCCAAAAGAACTTATTTTTTTAGAATTTTTCCCTTTAAGATTCTTGATAAACCTGCTGGTTAGTGTATACAAATTCAATCTGATCCCTGAAGTCTCCAGATTGCAGATCACTGCCTTTAATAATGCACATCCTTCCTGTTGTGTGTATTCCTTTTTCTCTGGGATTTGTACTGAGTGGTTTGGATGTTTCTTCTCTGTAGTCATGACAGATGATGCATCAAACTTTAGCTGAAGCATCTTGCACTTGGGAAACAGACACACACCCTCAAGGAAGACCTTATGTACACTTTCAGAGATGTGAAGACCTGTCTCCTATCACCATTTTATCAGCTGAAACATGACACAGTCCAAAAGCAAGCAGATACATAGCTTATACCAAGTTGAAGGAACACATGGTTCCTCTGTACACAGAAGAACTAAAGAAACCTGGTCTGCCCTGGGTGTAGATTTCCAGGTGTCGAACAAAGAATGCATCGTTTTTAGTTAGCTCTTGGACCCTATTTCTTGGACAGAACTTAGAAAATGCTCCAACGTCTTTTCTCATCTGTGAAACTGAATTGAATTTTGCCATTGGTTTCGCAGGTTGCTTGGTGGGGAAAAGAAAAGGACAAAAGTACAGCTGAGTGTGCTCATTCCCTTACAAGTTCAGTCTAAAAATCCTGATAGCTGGGGAAAGGTGGAGCAAGTGACACACGTGAGAAACATCAGAAAACAGAAAGAAAACAGCATCAAGACAAAGCAAAGAGGAACCAAGAGGCCAGTACACTACCCAAGCACCAAATCATTCTTGAGGAGATTTTTAGTCCTTTACCTCCAAATTCCACTTGACAGTACAAACTTGAGCAAACAATGTTTCTCCAGGTTGACACAAAAATACAAACATAGCCTTTTCCCCTCAGAGTATAAATAATATACTCATATCTGAGGAAAAAAATGAATTATGCATCAGAAAATAAAGGATCACATGCCTTCATTTAGTGACTTGATTGGTAAGTATTGATCAGTAGAAATAATTGTAAATTTATCCCCAATGCATATAAGCTGTATGACAATTCTTCTGGCACAGTTGCTGGAGTTTCTAGGGAAAAAGTGTGAAAAGCAGGGGGTGATAATCAGCAGAAGGAAGTTGAAAAGAAGTTCCAAACAAAGATTCTGTTCCAGGTCACAGCTGACAGCTTCTCTCTTTCTGCCCTTGTCAGAAGAGAGGGTTATATTTTAGCCGAGGTTAGTGAACAGCTGCTGGGAGAAGTGGCCTGAGAGGCATAAGTTAAAATTCCCACAGGAGAATTCTTCAGTGAGACTTTAGGTTCTACCACAGAACCCTGAATCTGTAGTATCTGGACTCCAGATTGACAAATTATTTGTAGGTGCTGCTATTCTTGGCCTTCAGTGGGAAACTACTGAAAGATGAAGTTAGGACTGTATTTCAGTGTTTACATCTATAGAAACCTACATAGCTGTTTTTGGGGATGGATTAAGTCAATATAAAAACCTCTAGTGAGAAAATTTTTCTTTTGTTTTACAAATGAAGGTATCTGTTAGAGCTGGAGTGCAAACACCACAAGCTCAATGGGACTCTCAGCCTGAGATTTCAGACAGAGAGATNCCTGAGATTTCAGACAGAGAGATGACTTATGGCAGAAAGATGGGGGTATTTTCAATGTAACTTGTTGACAGAGGAGTTAAGATTTTGACCTGGTGCTCTAAGCTCATGTTGGAAGCATTGTGTATCATGGCATTTTAAGAGCATGGCTAAGTAGAAGATTTGTTTGTTTTCCTTGACTGTTTTTGTTGCCCTGTGTGTCAAACAATCTGCCTAGAAAAAGAGGGAGAGATATTGTCTGGTTCTTGAAGAGCAACCACAGCTCCAGCAGTAAAGTGATGAAGCATGATTTCAGGAAGAGACAAGCCTGCTGCACAGTTTCAAAACCATTTACAGCTGAACAGATATTTTTACAATTAAGTTTTGCGAACAGAATGGGCTTTACATGTAGACTGGAAAAATCAAACTCTTTATCCATTTTCAGGGTAACCCTGGAAGAGGCTGTGAATGAGAGCCAAAGCCTTCACAGGGATGTTGCATATCCCTGGAAATAGAAGAAACTTGTGTTGTACATTTGAGTGGGGGAAGAGGCAGGGAATCTAAATCCTGTTTGAAATATCATGGGTTTTTTTTTTACTCTTTACAGTGAAAATACCTTTAATAGCTCTATTTTTCCATTTCATGACAGGTTTCTGGTCGTCTAAAGACCAGTTTTAGTCACTACAACAGAGAAACTGGAGAATGCTCTTAAGTTTGCTGTCCCACCTGTTTGTTCCAGTGAAATGCAGTTGACCAGTATGAAATGAGATTACTATTATTTTTAAAGAACACAGTCAACATGATTCAGTGGGGTTATTTCCATGTTAGCTACAGGGAAAGACAAGATCAAATGCAACCAAACTTCTTCTGAAACAGATACTTTCATGTAATTACAAGCTTTGTGGTCACTGGTTTTAATACTACTGCACAAATATGATTAAGGTTCAAGTCCTGAAGGTGCCCCATATTTACTCTCTGCCTGCCTCTTGGTGCCTTGAGGATAAAGTATGCTGCCTGGGACAGACCTAACTGGGGGAAGCCCAACAGAAATTAAAAGAGGAGATAAAGCTGTAGGGGAGAAAAAGTTATAGGAGATACACTGATGTATTCAGCCATTTGCTCTCTTGCTCTGTTTCTCAAGTGTCTCTGGGTTGGCTTCCTGCTGGGCAGTGGAAAGGATAAACTGGGCTAAGGTAAATGTCCTCTCAGAAGGACACTGGTAGTTCTCTTCATTTAGACCAAACTGAACCTTCATCCCTCTTGCCAGGCCTCTGCCTCTGGGTCAGTACCTGACTCTTACAATCTCCCTGCAGTAAACCAAAGACATCTTCACTTTCTCAAAGAGTTGGTATAAAAATGAGGAGACAAATTTTCCCTTCAGCAGTTCCAAGTCACTAGACTTTTCACATTACTTACCTGTCTAATCATCCAACCCGTCCTCTCTGGGGAGTTCAAAATAATGCC
>WAAG01056603.1:264-19165 GCA_013390105.1 Tichodroma muraria | reverse complement strand
TGTATTTCAGAGCACTGCAGGCTGGTTTATATTTTTCTCTTCACTCACAGAGAAGTTTTTTCAGTCACTAAAAGTATCTTATTCACAACATCTCACCTGACTGTTGCAGCACACCTGCAGATTTTTGCTTTTGTGAGGTCAAAACCATGAACTTAGCTCTTCTGATAAAAAATGGCTCCTACAAGCTGTTCACTCTAAAAAAAAAAAGAAAANAATGAAAATTAAAAAATGAAAAAAAAAAATATAATAATAAATGAAAATCCATATACAATTTTAATGCTGTGGGAGATATATAGAAGCAGACTTGTATTTCCTTATGACTAAAGAACCTAAGAGGAAAAGAAACACACTGGAGGAATTATTGCCCTGCTTTATGGAGCTAGTTCTCACTTGGAAATAAAGGTATTTTTGAAATAATTCTTTATTAAACAGTCAAAAATATATTGCTGAAACCATTGTTCCGCTTGGTGTCAGGAGGCAGGAATAGGTATGAAGGCTGACTTTCCTCTGATCTGTTTTCAGGTAGTATGATCCCTCATGGTCACTTTTGTGGTAAGTTGCTTCTAGAAAACCACTGTATCTGCAAAACCACCTGAGCTGTTGTAAGGGGTAGCAATGCCTTCTAACACATGTTGGCCTCATAAAACCTGAAACTGTTGGCCTTTGATGAATGCATCCTGCACAAGGCATTCATTTCACGAGTAATTTGGAGGTGGGTGATGCCTCCTATGACAAAAACCTGGAAAAGACTTTCTGTAGGAAGTTGAACTAATTCCCATCACAATATTGTTGAAAGTTGCCATTATTATGTTGGCTATTAAACATATTTTAGGACATTTGGGATGTGATTTCTGTGGGTAAAACAAGCATCTACAAACACCTACCTACCTGTGGGCTAGTAAATATGCACTCACAGTAGTCACTGCAGAACAGAGAAAATTTTGATGTATTCTGAAGAAAACATCTAAAATGTCATTCTAAAACCATCCTAAAAGTGCCTATTTCTTTTTTGGGCTTCTGATTTCTCTTTCTGGACCTCTCAGAGTTTAACTCAGAGATAGATCTCAATGTTTCAGATGCGTAATATTAGGAGAGATGGATCACTGTGGATCACATGCAAATTTATAGGCATTTTGAACGCAGAACTCCAAGTCTAAACACACTAATAGATTTAATAACTTTTAAACATTGACTTGCTATATTTAATTTTACAATTAAATGGGTATGTTGCATGTTATATATTACAAAAAAATTTTAAATTGTTCTCCCATTTAATTTCAATTTCTTGTGGTTTTGCTATCCACAACTTACATCCCTCACTTCGAAGAGGCCCCCCACATATTTACCGTAAGACATCCCAGAAATGTCATTATGTAACTCTGATACCCTCCTAATCAGTTGAGCTCTGGCTGGGTGGGTAACCCCAGAGGCAGCAAGAATCTCCCACACCTACAGCTTGTCCAGCTTCCCGTTCTCAGAACTACCGACCACAAGAAACTCCTGTGGTTACTAACAGAAGAAACAAGTTCCCTCCAATCTCCCAGTGCACCTTGTCAGTTGTGGTTTGTGAGAATTACACTCTGCTCTTATCCAAAGCAGTCAGGACCAGGGCGGGCTTTGTGCCCTTTTGTGCTGCCAGTTTGGGGTCCTCAGCTCTTGACTTAGAACTTTCCAGCACGGAGGCTCCATTCTGTGGGAAATTGTTCAAATTAGTCCCATAAAGAATGCAAATGCCTTGGGAAAACTACCTGTGCTCAATCACAACCTCTCTGTGGGAATGAAACAATGATTCCCTTGAGATTTTCTGATTTATTTTTCATTTATGTGTCTGCTAAAGTGTGAGATTGTTTGTGGTAAAAGATCTTCGTTCTTCCCTCTAACACTTTCTGAGCAGCCCGTGTTCATTTATATCATTATTTTTGCTGTGAGAAAGATAGGAAATGAACCATTTAATGGCAATGAGATGGGAACTGGGCGATGTGAAATGACATGTTTCCTAATTAAACCACTAATGACCATAAAATATGCCACCAGGTTCTTTTATTATAACACATAACTACAGCAGGAAAACCTTTGGAATATAGTTAGTCTCTCCCTTTTAATTTCCTTGAACCTTTATGTACATTTGTTTCTCAATATGGTCCAAAAGATCAGGCCTTGGGAAACATCTTCCTTTATAAAAAGCTACCCTGTGCCCTGTCGGTGCACCTCTCCCATCATTGCTTCTGTCCTGTGACTGCTTGGCTGTGATCCTGGTGGGATTACACCAGCCTCTAATAGGCATGTTTTCCCTGGTTGCTCCTGGCTATTCTGCAATAGCACCACTCAGCTCCATCAAGGAAATAACTGCAATTTTCTCTTCCCTAATGAATTTCATAATGTAATCAGTGTCAGGCCGTGGCTGAGAATGAAACTAAAATTTGATGAAATGGTCAGGCAAGAAATTTGACTTGGAGCTTTGTTTTGACTGGGTCCCAAATGCGGAGAGGCATTGCTGACAGCTTGGAATATACTCTGTGGATGGTGATGGCTCCAGTGGCAATAAAAATGTTCACAGTTTTTTGTTTTTGTCTTGTTTTCATTACCACTGTCATGTTGCTTCTTTCTGTGAAGTTTGGGTTGCCAGCTAATGAACTGCTTCCAGGGACAGGAATGGCCTTTGGCTTCCTACAGAGATTAATTAAAGAAAATCCAATAAAATCACTCTGGGATTTCTTGTGTGGAGGCTCAGCCTTCACAGGGTGCTGGCTGAGAGCAGGTAGACATCTGAGATGTCACCAGGCATGCAAAGGTGTCACCAGGCACCCAGGGGTTCTCAGAAATACTCACCTGTTGACTGTGCTTGGGATGTTGAATATGAGTTATTATGTGTAAAACCCCAGGGACAAACTGGTGAAGGGGCACCAAGCTTCAACCACACAAGGGCACAGCTCCACATTATTTTTGTACTCTTCAGCATGACTCAGTTTATGTTGGACCTAGTACAGTGAGCAACAAATAGTCAGATAGTGACAAGCCTGACTCCTGCTCCCATCCCTGCTTTTCCATGCATTCTTCAGCAACAGGCCATTTCAATAAGTCTGAGGGAAAATTCTGTTTGGACCTGCACATCTTTTTTGGCTTTGGGACAGGACAGTTCAGGACTCCCAAGCCAAACATCTGTTGGAATCTGAAGACTTAAAAAGTGCAGATCCATAGGGTTTTAATGTAAGAGACAATTTGGCTTAGCCAACATGTTGGCATGGGAGACATCTGAGTGATGCCAGATCAAGATGAGACCAATGCAGCAGTGAGTGGGCAAAGCAGCGTGCCTGGTTCTTCAGCACGTCAGCCCAGCACAGGCCAAGTAGCACCATAAGTGCTGCAGCTTCTCTAGGGTCCCTTGGTGAGCCTGAGCCTGGTGGTGAATCACCAGGACTGCTGTCTGAAAACACTGATTTCCCAGGAGGGTGGAAAGGGATGAAATGGCTGTCTGGGAACCCTTGAGTTTGCAACTGGAAGAAGAAAGCCACCCATAGTTCTATTGTGCTCAGTTGTGTCTGCAGTTATTGTGCCAACCTTCCTTGCTCAGAGCCTTGTCTAAATGCTGTGGTTCTTTCCCCTGGGGCTGGTGGCTTGGGAGCTGAAGTAGTGGGAGACTTCTGAAAAGACAATTGGGATTTCTCCTTGCTGCAGGCGAGGTGGCTGCTGCTTTCACACCACTGAGAGTGGTGGTGAACTTTCCTGATGGGCTTTTGCTGGTTCCTTGTGCTGATAAGCAGAATCCTTCACTTCTGGAGCGCTTTGGAAGGGCAGGGCAAGCTATAGCACTTTGGTGAAGCAAGCACATGCAAGGCTTCACAGAGTCATTTATCACAACTGCTGTTCCACTGCCAAAATCTCTGCTGTGGTCATTTGGCACCTGTGGAGTTGAGTTTAACAGAGACTATAGCCACCAACAGACACTTGGCCCTCTCTGCTGGAAAATCCCAGCGTTCCAGGATATGCTTATCTTGCTACAACTGTTTTATTTTGTCTGCGGTAAAGCTGGACAAGTGATTTGGCATTGATGGGCTAGGCTGTTAAAAGCATTCATAAATATGAGGAGTTTCATCACTGCAGAGGACTCAGCTCCACCCCCACAGAGGACAGCAGTCTCACTTCAGTGAAGACAGGCAGCCAATAGTGCTGACCACTCTGGTTTCTGAGTCCAGAAGGAGGCTAATCTTCCCTGCCTCTTTTCCTAATATCCTTTATTTTGGACATGTCTAACCTGACACCTTGCGTTTCCAAATCCCATGTCTCATCCCTGAGTGAGTATTTGGCATCCCCAGTGCTGTGCTGACCTGCTCTCTTCCCCTTGACTGGGATGCTCTGATGCTGTGCCCCTGGGGATGTGTCTTCCCCTTCTAGGCGGTGCCTCATGGTTCTGGGTGCACCACAGGTGGCACAGTGTATGGGTCTGCTCATAGAGAAAAGCACTGTAGGGATGCTGGTGCTCATGAACTATTTCTGACTGGGTCCCAGCCATCACTTGGGTGGATTAAACTTAGAGCTGGTCCACAGGACAGTTTGGAAAGGTGGTGTTTCCAGAGAGAGACACCTGACAAAAAGCAGAAAACTCAAACTATTGTTTCTGAAATATGCAGATAATGACATACTTTCTCCTGCTCCTGAACTAAAAAGTGAATATTGGTGCTTGGCTGTGTTCAGGACCTTGCTATTTTGGTTCGTTGGTCACATGCACATTAAGAGACTCACTTGGTGTTCTCTTCACTTGAGAGGGAGGGAGACTCTTGTGCACTGTGTAGAGCTCAGTGCTCTCAGCCTGGCAAGGGTGATACTGATGAATGTAAAGTGCACTGAAGTTTCACATTTCTTTTCTTTTAGGATGAAAAACTATTCAATACAATATATATTTGATGGAATACAACAAATCCTATCAGTAAAGGCAAAGAGAAGCCTCACAGGGCTGTCACCTCTACACAAACTTTCTCCTGTAAAGAGGAGAGGTGAATTGCTGAGATGAATGATTCAAAATAGCTGCAATAGTTGTGGATTGTTTTCTTGGTTTCACTTTGTGATAATGTGATTACTTCAAGGTACATACTGCCTTTCCTCCCAGGACTCCAGTCAAAACATGGCTTGCGGAAAACAGTTCCCTTTTACACTTTGACTGCCTGGTATTTACATTCTCTGCTCACTGTTTGTTCTCACTTTCCTCTTGCCTCCATGGAAGTGCCTGCTGAGAGTTGTGCCATTTGTTAGGGACAACCAGAAGATGTTGACTCTAGTGCCTTCCCTGCAGGAGTCTTCTTTGCAGTGGTGCTCATGGCAGCTGTGTCTAATTTCCTGAATGGTGTGCAAGACAAATGTGCAATCAATTAGGTGTACTGCACAAGTGATGGGATCACATTGCTGGGATCCATCAATTTTAAAAGCAGAAAGGACTCTTATCATGTGGCCGACCTTGCATTTTCAAGGTTTTGTTGCACAATTTATTAAAAGCCCTTTACCTCCTTTGTGGTCTGTAGGAATAGGCAGTACTATATATGAGGCTGATGCTCACATCCCAATTTCCAGAGGCAAGCCCCAGGAGGAGATGTAAAGTTGGAAACCTGGTGAATCAAACTGGTATTTAGCTGCTATAACACTTAAATGCCAATTTCAGCAACTAGCTGGAATATATGGACATTCTGTTTAGACATGGACAGGACATCATGCACTCCAGTTTCCTAACACTAAACTTTAGAAAATCAAGCCAATGACTTCCTTTAGATTTTCAGTTTCAGACCGGTAAGTGTATTAGAAAGATTACCTGTATGTTTTATTTTTGTAAAGATAGAAAATAACCTTTCACACACAGCAAATTAAAAGGGGGTCCTTAAATAACAATCAGAAGTTTCTACACTTCTTACAAGCAAACATTCTCCCCTCCTCAATAAATGTCTCCCTAGGCAAATTAGTAATTTTAATTTCATGTCTGCTTTCTCAAAAATCCTGTTAGAATCATAAAATAGCCTGAGTTGGAAGGGACCCATAAGGGTGATCAAAGTCCCACTCCTGAATCTTTATAAAATTACTCTATGCGCCTGATAGAGCTATCCAAATGTTTCTTGAACTCTGTCAGGTTTGATCCTTGATCACTTCCCCAGTGAGCCTGTTCTGCTGCCCAAGCACTCTCTGGGTGAAGTGAAATTCTAAATTCCAACCTAAATCTCCATGACACAGCTCCATGCCCTTCCCTCAACCAAACTAATTATTTATATTAGGTCCAAGGTAGCAGTCATGGGTGCTTCATGTGACTATTTTTAAACAACTTTTGATTTCTTAAATCTTTAAATCAGGCAGCAGTTGCTCAGGAAAGAGAGCAGGTGGGAGACTGTGTTGTTTTGGACAGTTTGCAGGATGAGTCTAGCTGGGGGGAGAGGGTGGTCTCCACTATTTATGGAGCACGGACTGCCAGCACCCCAAGGGTGGGTGTGGATGTGTTGTTCTGCCAGATCAGAGCTGCAGCATTTGTCTCACTCTGGTCTGGTGTGAAGGACCTCACACACCCTACCGCAGCACACACCGCTCTGTGTAGCCCGAATTAAGCTCAGGTTACTTTCAGCACCACACTAAAGAGTGCTGTTGCTGTGGGCTGCTCTTAGGTGACTCTCTTTCCTGACTGACTGAGGATACAATTTAAGGGGAATAGTTTCTTGACTTAGTAATCTTAACAGAACTCCACAAGTGCCAGGGCTGATTCCAGATCTTCTAAGCGATTGCTGCCCACCATGCAGCCCTTACTAACATAGATAAAAGTAACTAGTGCTGTTGGGAAAGTTGATAGCTCCATAGGGAAAAAATTCAAAACTCTTCTAGAAAAAGGAGTCTTGTAATCAACCTAAAGGTACAAGACAGGCAAAGATTAGAAAACACTGAAATTTCTGTGCATGTGATATTGTTTTGTGGGGCTTTCTCTACAGCTATGTGAATCAAGAACTATTGTCAGCCCCACTCTCCCTGAGACCACCAGGAAAACTCTTGCTGATTTCTCTAGATGTGAGATCAGATTTGCAAGTGTTGCCCCAAACAGGCAGAGATCAATGAGAGAAATAGAAAGTTGGAATGATGTTAGGCAGCTGGGTCAAACACCAGCACAGCTTGGTCAGAAATGACCCTCTCTGACTTAAGTTGTGGCCATCCTGTGCAACCACAGGAGCCCTTGACTTTCCTTCCATCACACAGGAGCCTTGTATAGGTATACAGGTTCCTACACATGGTTAGTGTGGTCTGTGTTGGAAAAGGGGTTGCTTCCAACAACAAATGAAGAAAGTCAGCCGGAGCTGCCAGGGCCGCAGTAAATAAAGACAGCACATGTGTGTTCCACAGGAGATCAACCCTTAATCTGTTCCTCCTGTCAAAATACTGTTTATTGCTGCTTGTCAGTAAAGACTGACCAGTAAGCTTGTCAGGTTGACCAGTAAATGGAGATGCCAGTTCCATCTGGGAGCCAGATTACTGGGAGCAGAGCTTCTTCCTTTGGATCTTCCTGGCAGATTTCTAACACTTAAGCAAGGATCTCTCCTTCCCTGAGACTGATTTCCAGCTATCATTAGAGGGAGCTGTTGCCCCAGCAAGCTCCAACCTCTGCGTTCCTCATCAGACCTACCCAGAGCTGCAGTGCTGAGGAAATTCCCTTGAATAGTGTTGGCACCTTTCTGTAAGCACTTTCAGTCATGTCTGCTCTTGAGGGTGACTCACAAATAAAAAAACCCTTCACTTTCATTTGTTTGGTTTTCTGTGCACAACAGAAGAGAGACATCTGAGTTGAACCATGGAGGCACTGGGATCTTCCAATGCTAGCTAAGCAAGATGGGGAAGCCTTTTAGCCCTCCTAGTTAACCTTCCTTAACAAAAGCAGGGGAGATCCTTGACATAATTTTCTGTCATTTTAGTAGTCCTTTGTTTGAACTATCAGTCTTTTCGCTCATCCTGACCCTGTTCTCATTTCTGTCATGATGGGAGTAATTCAAACCGAGCCAGGGGCTTACATGGGTACAAACCACTGTGAATGAGATCAGAGTTGGTCTTTTTGTAAAAAGTAACAAAGGCCTGTGGATAGAACTTAGCAAAGTCAAACATGTGACTCAGTGGTAAACCTTTGCTTTTAACTTGCAATGATTTTTCTTGGAAACAATCATCAGAATGGTGGCTCTGACTCCTCTGTCTTCATGCATTCCTTGCTTGTTTTCCTGTTGGGGATGGGCACATTCTTTGGTTTTGTTTTCTGACGAGAAATGTGTGGAGATTAGATGCACGATGTCACTGGTGTTATTCCAGGCTGATAACATCACATAGTGTATTTCATACTAAGAGAGGGCGTGGATTGAATTACTGCAGGGCTAGCAAGGGTCGTGCAGTGAGTGTGTAAGAGAATATTTTAGCTGCATGAAGCAACACGTAGGGGCATTGTTTTAAATGTGCATGGGTTGAATCAAAAATGTCAGCTATCACATGAGGTTTGTTTTTTAATGGACAGGAACAATTGTGTAACCAGATCCCCATGCTTATTAAGCCAATTTCAGATTGGTGGATAAAATTGAAATAAGAATTTATTTGCCTGTTTAGTCCAAATATCTCAAAGCTGGGAGCTGGCTCCCTTGCTGCAGTGGGACTGGGCCTTTTATACCTGTAAACCACCATTCTTAAAACTGTGCTACTCATTTGAAGCAGATAAGGTTATCTTGGTGTTTGCATTTTCCCTTCTACTCTTCTGTTTTTCCTAGGGAGAGCACTTGGCACTGTCTCTGCTCTAAGGTAATACTATTTAATTTTCTAAAGCAATTTGTCAGGTTTCTAAGTGTGACCATTCAGCATGTAAATTCAATGCATAATCCTTCTGCTGTCATCTTACTCACTTAAGTGAACTGAATACAAGGCACATTTTTGTAATCTGTCTCTGCTCTCTTGGGACAGCTTTGTAAATGACATGTTACATTCCCGAGTCTCAGCCAGGCAAAGACGTTTATTCAGTGCCAATAAAGAGCAGTTATTTCCTAATATGTATATTAACTGCTCAAAACGTTGTTGTGAAGATCTGAGAAAATGCTCTGTCAACAGAAAGCAAGTGTGAGCGAGCAGCAGGTGGCTCTGCTCAGGGTGCGTGTCCCTCAGGCTGGGAGCGTGTGTCCGTCAGGACGGCGCCCAGCACACTGTGTGTCCGACAGACCCGGCCTCTTTGCCCCAGTGATGTGGCCCAAGTGCTGGGTTGAGCTGTTCTGGGGTCAAAGTTCACACTACCAAGCAGAAGGTGCCCAGGAGTCAAGTGCTATGTTGCCGGACTCTCTGTAAGCCAGCAGCAGCCACCATTGCCATTCAAAGAAGCAGCTCTGCCTTTCCCTGCCCTTCCTGTAGCCATCACCAAAGATAGGTTTTCCTCAGTTCTACAGGTAACAGGGTCTTGGAACTGACCTGGTTTAAAATACCCATGAAATGGCAACCAAAAATCATTTTGACTGATCTGATTTATTGTAAAGCCACTGACACTGGTCCCAAGGCATGGTGAATGAATTGCAGAAATAAATTGCATGGAGCTGCAACAGGACTACTTCTTCTGGTTGCAGTGCTGGTTTATGATGGTTTAAAGTGAGAATTAAGCTCCAGGTTAAGATGCCTATTGCAGCCAAAAGCTCCTACCTGCCTCAGCTCCACAGTGCTGAGCCATTAATTCTCTAAGTTAAAGGGCTCCAAATGGAGGTCTGCTCTGTCAGCCCCCTGGTTATACCTCTGCCCAGCTTTGTGCCTCCTCTCCGTCTTGGGCAGTTTGGGTGAGCTCTCTTTGTTGCTTCTTCTTTCGCTGCCTTAGTCTGTCAAGTCACAGTCTTAAATTTTGAACAAAGCAAAGAAAATAGTTTCACAGGGTTCAGAACCTACCAGGGGAAACCACTGCCGAGGGATATAGATGGCAAAAGCATAAAGAAAGTATTTTTTAAAAGGCTTGTAACCTTATGAAGGAGGCCTACACTGACAATGATTACATGTGATCTTTGGAATGCTATTATTGGCTAATTGATTAGAAAAGGATCATTCTGCACATTATCTACTCTGTTTGCTCCTTAACCTAATGTACCCCCTCTGTCTCCTCCTTAAGGTGACAGGAGCTAAGATTCAGGACAGCAATATGGAATGTTTAACTCCTGGTTTGATCCAGAATAGCCATTCCTACACTTCACAATATTTTAATAATCTGTGAATAGAACTGAAGATCTGAATGTGCATTGTCACACTTTGTGCACAAATTATCACCTGCAAAAGCAGTAGCTTATCTGTCAAACTGCACAGTTGTATATTCTCAAGAAAGAATAAGATCTGGGTGTTAGCTTACAAACATGAAGCTTTCCAGTCCTGCACAGGAAAGATAAGGCCAGCTATGTCAAACTTCCATGTTCTTACTCCAGATGGTATTCTGCTGTGGACACTGAGCTCTTGGGGAGAAAGGAGGAATGTGAAACCTGCTCTCTTTGGTATATAGCTTTAATGATAATAATTTATTTATCCCACAAGCAAATGTTTGTAAATGCAAATCTGCACAAACTACTTGGAGTCTTGCTTTTATTTGCACAAGGATAAACAGAGAAGGATTCCTTTGCAGTTCTTGGATGTGGGGCAGTGTGACAATGAGCAGAATCAGGCCTTTAGTATGTCATGGTGCCTTCTCTCCCTGAGTCAGGCACGGCAGAGTCAGGGAGAGTTCCTCATTTCTGACCTCTGCTTATCCCACTGGCTGTGCAGGTGTAGCTCTCAAATGGCAATTGGGAACATTAAGATCAGTGTGGGGTTTTTTCTGTAAATGCTCTTTAAACCTATGTCATTAAGTAGGAGCGAAAGACAAATACTCCATCATCCCTCCATCTCCGAATACTTTGCGGGTCATTTCTGGACCATATAAGAACTCCTTAAACCTGTGCCATTAGTTATATGTTATATGCTGGCCCCCAATGTACTAAGAAACACTGTCACCCTTGGTGACTGTGGAGCTACATCAGGTGAGAGAAGGATTCCTCCCTGCTGGGAAGACTGTGGCAGTAATGCCAGGTGGTGTGTGAGGAAGAGAGTTCTTGGCTCTGGGGTTTCCTGGAGCCAAGAAGGAGACCTCTCAGGCTGTGCTTCAGATATGTGACCTCAGTCACACTTAAGGGCTTGTGGGATTTATCAAGAAAAAGAGAGATGGTTGTATCCTTTCACTGTGTGATTTGGAAACTACATACAGCATGGCATTGCCCAGTGAACCTGTTTTCCAGTGCAGTGAACTGCCCAAAGCTCATTTGCACAAAAGATGCACAAAGATCTCCAAGGTCTTCTGCCACAATAGCTACCAACAGAGATGCAGGAATTTCAGGGCTAAACTGAGCTGCAGCAGGACATGCAGCAGGGAGAGGATCCTGGCTGCCCAAACACAACAAAGAAAGAAGTGGTTTCATTCAGAAAGGCGGTTTCTGCTTTTCATTGAGAGTGGGAAGTGTGTGACAGGATCCAGCGAGGTGATGGAGAGAAGTAACCTGGAGGGAAGTAACCTTTACACGCAGTGGAAAACGGAATTAATTGAAGAAATACCTCCCCATCCCTACCCATCTCCTAAACCCATCTTCTGCCCCAGGAAAGACAATATGTCAGATTCTGTTCATGCTCTTGTTTTTCTCAAAGAAAAGTAGGAAGCTCTAAGCATCAGACACACAGATCCTGCTTCCTCCTGCGGGCCAGAGTAGCAGGCACTTCCAGAGCATTTCTTGGGGGGGGAAGAAAGTGCTCTCTGGGGGGTTTGGCCTTCAGGGCGGCTATGGCTATCGCTCTTGTCTGGAGTCATGTGCCTTAATCCCCAGAGTGGACTGCCCTGCAATTGAACATTCCCCACATTCCTGCCGCCTGCTGACACGAAGCCCATTCAAAGCCAGCTCCAAGGCTGTGGGAAACCTCTGCACCAGCTCTGGGGGCGGCCGCAGCTCTCGCTGGTGTCCCTTGTGCCAGGCATGGCTTTCTGTTCGGGGCTGCCCAGCCGCCCGCGCTGGGGATGGATACAGCCGGGGAGCAGCGGGAGAAAGCTTCTGGAGAGTCACCAGCAGCACCCACGGGCTGGATGCGCTCTTGCTTCCAGAGACCTGATGCAGTCCAAGTCCCACTGCTTGCTAGAAGGAAACTGAGACAGGGGCCAAGAAGGATTTTTTGGGAGGCTGGATCTCGGATCACAGGAACATGGAGGTTGAGCTGGGATGGAAAGAGAGGTCTAGAGAAGAGGACAAGTTGTGGTGACTGTACCTCCGTCCCCCTAGTGAGACCTAGCAAGGTGGGAAGGGTACTGCTTCTGTCTAGAGTGTGCTGTGGGCAAGATCTCATAAAGTCTTAAAATTCAGGAGAAAGTGACATTTCTGCTATCCCAAAAGGGTGAAAAATTTTCGTCCTTGTCCTGCCTGTCTGTTTTGGCGAACTTTAACATAAACCCTGGTCCAGATCAAGGTTGAAAAGGAGGGATAACCTTCTCTTTTTTCTCTGTTTGAAAACAATACTAATACTACTAATAAATAATAATAATAATATAGAAAGAATTAATTCTGTCACACGAAGAGTGTTCTAAAATTGTTTACAAATAAAAAGGTAACGCAGGTGTCTGCATCCTTTGAAAAGTCTGAGAAGTCTTGGGAGTATCAATAAGACGTCTCTGCTGAGTAAGAATTGTGCTTATGAGAAAAGGCTAAGGACCCAGGTGGTGGCAGAATAGGAAGGATCATGGTTATTTTCTCTTAGTCTGTTATGGTTTCTCATTTTCTAAGAATTTCAGTGGCAGGTAGGAATTTGGAAGCTTTTGTGGGCTGATAACAATGGCCGTTAGGATTTGACAAGTATGAAAGACAAGCATATGTTGTCCCCAAAGATATGCAACACCAACCCTCAATGCATCATCTGTGGACGAGTGTTTACATTGTACAACTTTCTGAATCAACTGTCACTTTTTCTCATTCTCTCTTTTTTTTTTTTTTTTTTATGAATGAAGTCTGAAGCAAGCCAGACAGAAAGGAAGGCTGCAGCATGTTTTATAGCTTGTATTTCCTTCTGGTGAGGATGTTACATTTGCTGAAGCAAACTTCTGAAAGAGATGTGGAAGGGTTTTCTGGTCAGGGTTAGGGGATATTTCATTCATGCAGGAAGTTGCAAAAGCTGAACAGAAAGTGCATATTCTAGAAGTTTCAATTAAAAAAAAAAAAACTAGGCTGAAGGGTAAAATTGCAAAATACCAGCTGAGGCTCAGAAGTTGAGTTCAATTCATAGGCCTAGTAAAGTTTAATATTAATAGCATTAAAAAAAAATAAATTTTAAATCCAAGACAGGAATACTTTTTCTTTCAATTTTCTAGTGCAAATTTTTGAAAATGCTCTCTTCTATGACGTATTTCCATGACAAATAGTAGCTGCCTCTTACATAAGCAGTTCCAGTGCAGAAACCTTGGACTGAACATGGGGAATTCTTCAAAAGCGTGTTGGATGGAATAGACATAATATCACTTGAATGTAGGTTTAGGGAGTTCCAACATGTTGCTTTCAAGCAAATCACCAGAGCAGCAAGGAATTGAAATGTTGCTCTGTTGTCCAGAATGGATGCATGAACTGATTTGAACAGGGATTGTGGTTCAAATGCCTTTAATACTCCACATACCAGTGCATCAGGAAGTGGAAGCTCATGTGTTTTAGCTTTGTTCTGTTAAACAGTTAGTTTTTCTCATCCATTCGCCCTAGACCCATGGCACACAGCTTTACTACAGATGTGTAACCTCAGTGGGAAAGATGCCAGGGGTATGGAAGGGAGTGTTGGCATAGGCAGTGTATTATACCTTACTGAACCACAAGGATTCATAGTTGTACAGGTTTTGATGTCAAGTAGAGTTCACTTAGTTCACTTTGGCTATCTAGGTTTATTCTTTGTGTCACACAGGTGAAAGAATCTCATCCCAAACTTTCTACACTACACTCAAAATTCCTATTTGAATGTCCGTGTATATTCAAATAGAGAGACTCATTTTTAGAGAGACAAAATCAATCTCAATTTAAAAGTTTTCCGTGAATTTTCCACATCTCTAGTTAAGGTTATGCATAGATGTAACCCAAGTTGTGTGAGCCCTTCATGCAGAGCAGTTTCAGCCAGTTCAATCCTCCCTTGCATCACTATTCCAAATGGATAATTTCTCAGGTCTGAGCACATGATAAGGAATAATTAAGTTACTGATAATGCCCATCATATGAAACCTGCTAACTAACCATGTGCTTGCCTTAAGCCTGGCCCACTAAGAAGCGTTAGTTTAAACTGCCTCTACAGTGGATTTCATTTTCATTAGGAGCTAACCTGGCAAAATTTGCTTTGCAGCTGCATTATACTAAGGACACATGCATGGTCAGGCACCAGCCATTACCGTGGCTTAGCTGACAATCAGTAGCTTGATTAACTGCCTGAATTCACTCATTCATCTCAGCCCAAAAGGAGTGGGTGGAAAAGATCTAAATATCTATATTGTTATCTCATTTAGTTGTCCCTGGACACTTTTTATAAGCTAGAGGAGGCCTTGAATGCACTTCAGAAGTCAGTTTACTGGGCTATTTACAAGTGAAGGGCAAACAGAGGCAAAATTTACATCTCTCCACCCAGAAACAGGACCTCTAACTTAAGCTTTTTTTGTTAGAGTAAGCAGTCTGTGAACTTCAAAGGTCACAAACATTCACAACAGCAGCTTAGTATCTCATCCAGAAAAAGAACTTTTTCTGTAGCTTAGCCACCTCCTAAAATCACATGAGGGCACTGCTGTGAGGGCTGTGACTGCTTTGCCTGTGTGATCTCATGGAATCAAAGCCTGGAATGGCATGTAAAGTGACAGGCTGACCCAACAGATGGTTTCATTAGTACTGCACAGGTCATGACAGCAATGCCTGCAGTAGCCCATGAGCATATTGAGAACTGAGTGCCAGAACACTGGGAAAGCAAAGACAAGTTGACAGAATCACCCAGAAGAATTTCAGAAGAAAAGTAGAATAAGTAGGAAAGCATATGAAACCTGCAAGCAGACCTGGTTTTCTGCTGGTATGCGCACCTGCCTCTCCAACACACTGGTGTAAGTGCCTGACATGGACTCCAACAAGTGTTCAAAATCATGAAATGCTTGGGGGTCTCTGCCTTGTGTTTGCCTCTGCCATAGTTCCTAATCATTTGCAGGTAGTTTACAAAACTACCTTCATTTATTCAACAGCTCAGCGTCTGTCGGTGCTTTGCAGCCTGGCTGAACCAGCCTCCCCAAGTCACAGCCCCACGAGCCCCATTCAGCAGGGGTTCATGATGCTTCATGGTGTGCTGTGTGGAGCAGGGACTGTCCTAGCTCTGTGTGTGCTGCAGAGAATTTCAGAAATGGCTGGTGGAAGGGAGGCTTGGGGGACAGCTAGTCCTTCCTCCCTGAGGAATCAGTAATATTTTCAAGTGGAAAATGCAGAGCCACTGTATGGATGGAAGCACAGCTCAGGGACTGCAAGAACAGAGCATCATAATGTAGTCGAGAAACATCAGATGGAAAAAGAAAATAAAGGAAAAGGGGAAAATCCTCATGGTTTTCCCAGGAGAAAAAGAGAAACCATGAGAACACATTTTGACATCTATCATGGAGAAAATATACAGGGGAAAACCTTAAACTGGAGAGAAGTAATTTTCAGTGTAATTTGGGTATAAAAATGGAAGATTTTTACTCTTATGGGATGAAGCTCTGGAGTTCAGCAGAAATTTGTGGCCAACATCCAGTTGCACTGGAAAAAGAATTTTACCCAGTGCTGGTTATCAACCCAGGTGTGTCTACATGCCTAGTGGAGAAAATTAGCTCAAAAATAGTCTCTGGCAAGGTTTTTCCTCTGCTGAATGTGAATGCCATTGATCTGCTGATCCTAATTAAACTGTTTCAGCTTGCACAACTTAGATAAGAAAATGACTATTTGTCCCAGACTCAGAAAGAAACAACTCTCTCTTCCTTATGTGGTATGAGCCTGTCATTGTCCTACTGCCCAGTTTGTAACACTGAACTGCCTGTACTCAAATCGAAAGCTGCTCCCACCACAGATCAGAATTCTGTCTTGCTTCCCCTCTAGATGGCAAACTCTCCTTAATTTTGGAAGGGGAGCAGCCACAGTGATTGCTGCTGGCTTTTGCCATCCTTAATTTGCAGCACAGCTTTAGTTTCTAGTTTTGAATCAACCAGACCCAATAGATCCCAGGAGTGGCAATGGAAGAGGAAGGAAAGGGAGGACATACTTGAGTTTCGCAGATTCCTGGTGAGTGGAAATGGGAATTAGCAGACATTGATACACCACATACATTGGGAGGTGCAGTCTGGCCCCTGCAGCTGGGAGCTGTGGATCTCCAGGAGTTAACTCTCCAGTACTATGTAGTTCTGCTTAGGTGCTTCAGCTATGATTGAAGCAAGAATAAATGTGAACTTTTATTTATTTATTCATTCATTCATTCATTTTTCCAGTGAGAAGAGCCTCAAGCAAGGAGTCATGGATCCTAGTTTCTCAATAGACAGCAAGTTCTCCTGTTCTTCACTTGACAGCCCATCCCCATGGGTTTACCTATCATCCTGTTTCAAAGACTGTTTCTCTTTTTCAGCTGCCATCTCCTGCCAAATGTTTTCTATTCTCTTTTTTCAACCATAATCCAGCCCTGAAGCTCCAGGAGTTGGACTTTAAACCTTGTAGGTCCCTTCCAACTCGGGATACTCTACGATTCTTTAACCCCTGCAGCTATGCACCCCATTCCCAACCCCCACCTCCCCTCTCTGTCCAATTCCCATCTTCCCTAAACAATCAGATCCAAAATGTGGTCAGCACTTTTGCAGAGCACTTTGGCTAAGTCACAAACAACCATCTCTCAGTTGTCTTTTCTTCACAAGATGCAAATATTTGAAGTCCTACAAAATGAAGAAAGTTTGTTGGGTCAGTTCTTAACCATTCCCCTCTTCCTAGAAGTACGAGGCCTTGGGGGAAAGTGTGGGCTTCCAGGGAGGGATTTATCTGCTTAAAGTGACTGTCTACAGTGCAGTAATCAATATCTGAGCTAACCACCTGGGCTACATTTACAATCAATGGAGGGTTGTCAGCAGAGTTCAGGGAATCTAGGGTACTTCCTAAAGTGGTCACCCACGTTAGTTAAAAGTGTGGCACTCTCTAAACTGCCTATAAAGAGAGCCTGGACACTGTGCTTAGATGGAAACTTATATCACAGGCAGAGTTAAGGAATCATATTTTTTTGCGCCTCTAGTCAGCTGAGGTGACATTTTTATTTTATCTATTTATTGGAATTCAGAATATTTCAGACTTCCTCTTTGTGCAGGAAACAGAACAGCCTTTGACATGACTAGTAAGACTTCCTCCTTCCTTCTCGAAAGCTTTTAGAAATCAATTATCAGCCCCTCCAGTGGAGTTAAATTTAAAAAAAAAAAAAAAAAAAAGTGAGAAAAGCCCTCTGGAAAATAAAGAAAGAAGGTAAATGTAGTATTTTCCAAATCAGAATTGGGTAGACATGATTTCTTATGTATACTCTTGATTAAAAACCTAGGCAGGAATATGAGGTTTCAGAAAGGAATTCCTTCTTTCATTTTTGGTATGATGAGGGGGATGAGGAGACAGCTGAATATCTGTGTTTGCTGTCTTATCTAGCACTGCAATATTTTCCTATGGCAAGTGAAACACCATTTGTCTTTTCGTAATCATCAGTTCTCAGGATAGAGAAAGAACAAGTAATTTCCAGACTGTATAGAGTCAGCTTGATAAATTGCTCCCCTCCCCAGTGAAATATTTGCTAGTTTCCTTTACGTTGCTATGTTGATACCAAAGGAAGTTGCTAGTTATTCTCCTGGATGAGAACATGTTCTCAGGATAACAGGGATTTCAGAGATGCACACCCAGTGACTTCTCTGTTCATTCTGTGACTTCTCTGACACAGTTAGTGGAAGTGTCTCCATTTTCAAGCAGCTGAGCCAATGGACTTGTATTACAGAGGCTGATTTCTTATGCTTCATGTAATCTGGTTTGAAAACAATCAGTTAATAAAAAAATTAAGACTGCTTGTGCTAATAAGTGCTACCTTCATGGTATATTCAGGCTACAAAGAAACCCCAGTCATACTTATGGAGATTTAATGCAGAGCTGTGCTGGAAAGGAAAGGGCTGAGGAATGTGAAGGTCTGGAGCTCACAATGATGCATTGGAGTGCTCCTGATGAGGCGTTACAAAAGGCAGTGAGCAGCTGCTTTGCAAAATGCATGCGAAGTCACATCAGCTCATGGAACCTGAGCTTTGATTTCATGAAGGTCTTGCTCAACTGTATGTGAGTTTTTAGTTGCAGATTATGCTTATTTATCAGGTGATTGCTATCTAGTCTTCAAGTTATAGAAGATTTGTATTTTAAATATTTGTTAGGACTTCATAAACCAGGCTTACTTTGTACATAAAGAAAAATATACTAATGAAAGAAATGTAGCTGTGTGAAAAGTGCCAATAGTTGATTTCAATTTAAGCAGAGACCCCACCAGTAATTGCATTATTATGAGCACACTGTCATAGGGCTCTTATTGCTCAGGGAAAACTATTATTTTTTATTAATTTATATGCACTTAATAGTTTCAGCCATGACTCAATAAGTGTGTCCCAGAGACTGTATGGGTGCAGAGGAAAAAGACATAAGTCAGAGGGAGAGACCGTAAGGCTGCCTTTCCCCAAATTTGCCTTTATATTTACAGATGGTTGGGAATTTTCCTACTAAGATATTCTAGTTTTGTAGAGCTAAAATTCGCATCAGGGAAAACATTAGATTCGCATGAAAATGTTGAGGGTTATTTTGGGTACTTGAAAATATGGTGG